>MU731773.1:40203-58661 GCA_026770625.1 Nicotiana glauca
TCTATTAGATAATTTTTTTTGAGGGATTTAAGTCAAAAAAAAGATTTTCTTTTGTTAGGTATAGCAATTTTCCCTTGGTTTTTCTTTGTGCCGAGGTTCTTTTTCAAGGGTTTTGTTTGAACTGGGTGTAGTTAGTTTTTCTTTGGAGTAGGAGTCATTGTGTTGTGTTTTGAATTGAAGCAATATCTCTTGACTTTATTATGCCTTGAGAATAGTGGGTACTTTGGTTGTGACGCTTAGGCTCAATTTTTGACTCTTGTATAAGTACCTTAAAATGTATGATCTTAACTTTGTTTAACTAGTTTGACTAGAGTGTCTTGATGAAACCAATCCTGAGTGAGTTATGTGCCATGTGCGTGTGAGGTTTGTTGTTATTCTGTGCATTTGATGCCTAGAACTTGCCCCGTGTATTTGCAAAGCAAAATAGTAGTTTTGTTCAGTCTTAGAAGTGATATAGGCGTATCTTTGTTGAGCCAGATATGTATATTTTACCCACCTAATTGTTATGTATCGTAGTTAACCCCTTTGAGACTGTAATCTTATTTTTTTGGCAACCACATTACAAGCCTTACCCATTTATTTGAATTAATCATCTATTTGAACCTTTTAACCTCCCATGAGTACTGGAATTATTATGAATTGTGTAAAAGTTAAAATGTGGGGGTGGTTGGTATGACTTTTGAGTGGAACTAATTAAATTAGGAGAAATGTGCACTTTTTTAAAAAGTAAGAGCCACTTAAATTGAAAAAAAAAAGTTGGATTGTTGTGAAAAAAAATTCTTTGATAAGTGGTGGCTCTTGATGTAAGTGTGCTTAAAGAAGAATGAGATAATATACATTGATGTGAAGGTAGAGTTTTGGTTTGACATATGTATGAGGTTTGAATGTTAAAGTATATGTATTAAAGTGCTTAGGGAGGTGTAGTCCCTCTTATATCTAAATGTATTCTACCTGCCCCATAGCCTACATTACAACCAAATAAAGTCCTACTTGATCCTAGACTGAATGGACTCGATTAATAGAGTAATATACTACGGGCAAGCCTATGGTGCATCTTTTGTAGCATATGAATGTTATTTCTGAGATCGAGTGAATTCTTTCTATCTTGAGTTCCTAAATATTCTTAAATTTTGCTGTGTGGAACTACTCTCTTTTGTTGTGCGAGGACACTTGATTCATGAAGGAAAGGTAATGTCAGTGACATCTACGTTAGAGTGAGTGAGTGAGTTGTGAATAACGCGTGGTACTTGTGAGTCAAATCTTGAGGTGAAAATGTTACACTTTTATGCTTATTCTATTTTAAATACTCTTGGTGTGATGAGTTAGGAGAATTGTTTAAAAAGGTCGTGTCTATAAAAAGTATAGTTTGATTGCTCGAGGACGAGCAATGATTTAAGTATGGGGTGTTGGTGATAGGCTATAATTACGTATTTTAGTCGCTTATTACACTCTAATTTACTGCACTTTAATTGAGTTTGAGCTTTAATCGCTAGTGTCTTGCGCTAACTGTGTGTTTTAGGCCTTGTAGGAGTGATTCCAAGCTATGTAGATGTTAGGTATTGGGAATAAAGTCCCACAAAAATAATATTTACGGTAATAAAAGCGGAATAATAATATAGCACCGAGATACGGTAATTAACAAGAATAAAAGAGTAACAACGATACCAAGACTTTACGTGGAAAATACTTTTAATAAGGGAAAAAACTACGGCCCCTAGAGGAGCAACTGATATTACTATAGTAAGAAATTTTACACTTTGTAGGTTCGAGTAAAATACTCCAAAACCACTACAACACTCAAAAGAAATAACCCTCTTTTGATATTCTCACCTTACTACAATATCGCTCACTCTCTATTTTTCTCGCAGACTATTTTCTTATACCCCGTTTGTGAAACCTCACTCTTTATTTCTAACTCTTAGAAAATATTTTTCCTCTGAGATCGATGTTATAAAAAATGAGAGCCGAAGCTCTCATTTTATAGGCAAAACATCGCCTACCATGCTTAACATTTTTTAACTGTATGGCGCCAAATTTGATAAGTGCAAAGAACAAAAAATAAACACGGGCTGCTGTGGGATGATGACTGCAGCCAACTTTGAAAAAGAACCAATAAGGAAGAAAAAATCTTCCTTAAATAATGGGAATAGACCCCACAAATCTCCCCCTCCAGTCCCATTCACCCGAAGGAGGTAGCATCGGAGATTCTAGTTTGAGAGCATGGCGACAAGTTCTTTGCAAAGCTCGAACTTGTCTCTTGGTACTACCTTGGTTAGCATATCCGCAGAATTTTTACTTGTGTGGATCTTCTTTACCTGCATAGACCCATCCTCTATCTTTTCTCAAATCTAATGATATCTCACGTCGATATGCTTTGTCCTTGCATGATAAATGGTGTTCTTGCTCAGGTCTATTGCACTTTGATTGTCACGATAGACGACATACTCCTTCTGATGCAATCCAAGCTCTTGAAGGAACCATTTGAGCCATACCATCTCTTTGCCAGCTTCAGTAGTGGCAATATACTCTGCTTCAGTTGTAGAGAGTGCAACACACTTCTGCAACCTCGACTGCCAGGATATAGCTCCCTTGAAAATGTAAACAAATATCCAGTAGTGAATTTTCTGTTATCAATGTCACCTGCCGTATCAGCATCTGTATAGCCTTTCAAGATTGGATCCGATACTCCAAAGCACAAACAATCTCCCGTGGTACCTCTCAGGTACCTAAGTATCCACTTGACTGCTTCCCAATGTTCATTTTCTGGATTTTCAAGAAACCTGCTGATAACACCAACTGTGTGAGCAATATCAGGTCTAGTGCATACCATTGCATATATTAAGCTTCTGACTGCTGAAGAATAAGGAACTTTAGCCATGTTCCCTTTCTCCTACACTGTTGTAGGACATATCTTTTTGCTCAAATTTAGATGACCAGCAAGAGGTGTGCTAACTGGCTTAGCACTTTTCATGTTGAAGCGTTCCAGTATATGTTCAATGTACTTCTCCTGAGATAGCCATAACTTTTTGCTTGTTCGCTCTCGAACTATCTTCATCCCTAAAATTTATTGTGCTGGGCCCAAGTCCTTCATATCAAATAATTTGGACAAATCTTTCTTCAACTTTGCGATTAACTCTTTATCTTGTCCTACAATCAACATGTCATCCACATACAACAATAATATAATAAAGTTGTTATCAAAAAATATTTTGAAGTATACACATGGATCAGAATATGTCTTTATGTAAGTTTGACTTTTCATGAATGAGTCAAACTTCTTGTACCACTGCCTTGGTGCCTGCTTCAACCCATAAAGACTCTTATTCAGTTTGCACACCATGTGTTTCCTTTCAGCTACTTCAAATCTTTTTGGCTACTCTATATAGATCTCTTCTTCCAAATCTCCATAATGCAGTTTTCATATCCAACTGCTCCACTTCAAGATCTAGGCTAGCTGCTAAGCTCAAGATTGTACGAATAGAAGTCATTTTGACAACATGTGAGAAAATTTCATCAAAATCAATATCTTTTTTCTGTTCGAAGCCTTTAACCACCAATCGAGCTTTGTATCTAACCAGCTTGCCATTTCCATCTTTCTTGAGTTTAAAGACCCATTTACATTTTAGTGGTCTTTTATCCTTTAGATGTTCAACCAGCTTGTACATGCCATTTTTTGTAGAGATTCCATCTCTTCTTGCATAGCTTTTATCCACTGGCTCTTTTCTGGATGGGACAACACCTCTTGAAGACTTTCTGGCTCCCCCTCATCACTCTTGAGGACATACTCTATGGAAGGGTACCTCATGACTCTACCCTTGGCCTCTCTGATCTCTTCAGAGGTTGAGGTTGTTCTTCTTCCTGAGTGGGATGCTCCACTTCCTCGACACCTTCATCAAGTTGCTCCCCCTGCTCAATAACCTCACCAGGTTGCTCCTCCTGCTCGGCAACCTCGTCGGTCGTACTTTCTGCACTTGTGGGATTGTTAGAAGTAGAAGGAATAGTAACAAGGTTAGGACTTATACCATTCTTTGCCTTTTCTGACATATCAGCAGCAGTTCCAACTTCACTTTCTCGGAAGACTACATCTCTGTTTCTGATGACCTTCTTCTTTACAGGATCCCACAATCTGTACCCGAACTCTTCATCTCCATATCAGATAAATATGCAGGGAACAAATTTATCATCCATATTTGTTCTCTACTCTTTTGGTACATGTGAAAAAGCTCTGCAACTAAACACCTTCAAATGCGAGTAGGACACCTCCTTATTGGTCCAAACTCTCTCTGGGATATCAAACACCAATGGAACCGATGGACTCCGATTGATCAGGTAACAAGATTTCTGGAAAGCTTCACCCCAGAATGATTTAGGTAGTTTAGCCATTTGAGCATGCTTCTCACTTTCTCTACAATGGTGCGGTATCCTCTCGGCTATACCCTTGTGCTGTGGGGTTATAGGAACTGTCTTTTCATGTCTGATCTCATGACTTGAACAATACTCTTCAAATTCCCTTGAAGTGTACTCACCTCCATTGTCGCTTAGGAGACGCTTTAGCTTTCGACCAGTCTCCCTTTCTACTAGAGCATGAAACTTCTGGAAAACTTGAAACACCTGATCTTTGGTTTTCAAAATATAAACCCATAATTTTCGTGAAGCATCATCAATAAAAGTAACAAAATATTTGTTACCGCCCATTGATTCAATTTCCATTGGGCCACAAACATCAGAATATACTAAATCAAGTATATTCAATTTTCTTTCAGACGATGTCTGAAATGAGACTCTATGTTGCTTACAAAATAAATAGTAGTCACAAGGTTTTACCGTTGTATTTTTGGCATAATAAATGAGTGATTTCTTGGCAAGAATCTGCAATCCCTTCTCGCTCATATGACCCATTCTTTTGTGCCACAAATCTGTAGAAATCTCATCTTGTGTCGCGTTCAATTTACCTTGGCATATCTCTGCATTTGTCCTATACAACGTGCCATGAGCAACTCCCTTTGCAATCACCAATGATCCTTTAGTGAGTCTCCACTTTTGATTTGCAAAATAGTTCTCGTATCCATCTCGGTCTAAAGCAATTCCCGAGATCAAGTTCATCCGCAAATCAGGTACATGCCGTACGTCTTTTAGAACCAATGTGCATCCGACATTTGTCTTGATAAGAATGTCACCAATCCCCGCAATCTTTGAGTAACTTGTGTTACCCATTCTTACAGTGCCGAAATTACCTGCTACATATCTGCAAAAAAATATCTCTAAAAAAATATCTCTTACTGGTGTGGCATGGTAAGACGTCGCTGTGTCAACCACCCATTCCGACTCTGGACCTGACAGGTGCATGCATTCCTCTTCCTCATTTATAAAGAGGACAACATTATCATTGTTTTGCACCATGGCGGCTGTGTTGTCGTCATTCTTCTGGCCACTGGTTTCACCTTTGCCCTTCCTTGGATTTGGGCAATCTCTTTTGAAGTGTCCTAGTTGATCACAGTTGTAGCAATTTTAGGGCTTTTGATTTGGATCGGTTCTTTGAATTTCCACGAGATTCGAATCTACCATAGTTGTTTGAACTACTGCCTCTACCTTCTGTGATGAGAGTCTATCCTTGATTTTTAAGCTTCTTTCTCATATTCTCATTGAGTAGAAGAGCCGATGTGACATCTTTCAACTCAATAGTAGTCTTATAGTGCATGATGTTTGTTGCCAAATTATCGTACGAAGATGGCAATGAGTTCAATAGCAATATAGCTTTATCTTCTTCCTCGATTTTCACTCCGAGGTTGGCAAGATGTGTGATTAGTCCGTTAAAAATATTTAAATGTGCCAAAAAATTTGTACCTTCACCCATGTGTAGGGCGTATAGCTGCTTCTTCAGGTGCAATTTATTTGTCAGCATTTTGGAATTAAGCTGGGATCGTGTTTGGGGGTCAACGGATGATAGTTAGAGCGAACGAAGAATCGAGTAGGCATACCGTACACTGTCTAGTAAAATAGATATAGCTTTTTGCTGAGAACTCTATTTGAGCTGAACAATATATGGTTGGAAAAATAACTCAAAGGGCTACAATTTTTACGTTTTACGTTTTTCCAAATTCCAAACGGAACAGGGTCAAAAATGCAATTGCAATTGCAACTGCGGACCTGACGCGGACGGAGACAGAATATAACCCAACTAGCGCGGTCTTAGCACTGGCTTAGCGCAGCCATGCTAGTCCAGACGGAAAACAGATCTGAAGGGTACTTTTGAAAGTTCAAGACCAATTCCCTCAACCTATAAAAGGTTTAGTTCGTCCAAAGGAGTAGAAAATAAGTTTTTAGGGTTTAGAAAAAGGAAAAAAATAAGAGACACAATAGGAGCAAGGCGGAGAATTCTTCTACGAGTTTTTCTTTCCTCTTTTTATTTTTCATTGTTGGTTATGACTTTTAGTATTGTAGTTTTACATACTATTATGAGTAGCTAAATCTTTTAATCTAAGGTTTTGATGAAACCCGTTGGAGATGAATTGGTTGTTATATTAATACAACTTTGAGTTGGTTGTTAATCTCTATTTGTTCAACTACGTTTTGATTTTGGTTAATTGAAAGAATCCTCAGTTAGTCGTTCCTATTTATTATGTATCTGCTTGAGAGAGAGTACATATTTAGGTAGTTATCTGAACAACATCACTCTCGGAGTATAGGCGAGAGTCATAACCGAGGGTTTAGAGGTTGGATTAGAGATAACGATATCTCGGGTGCAATCTAAGTAAACTGTAATGCGAATCTAGCTAGCGTAGCTTGAGAGTGTGCGCCTAGTAAATTATCATAATTACTTGAGAGAGATTTATGATAGCTGGAGAGTTCATGATTGATAGAGGCAACTAAGTCAACGCTATAAGAAACATGCAATTAAGGAAATCAACGACGAGGGAAATCATAACTCTAGACCTGCTTAATTTAATCTCCAACCCTTTGTTTCGTTAGTTGATAATTTTACTGCTTTGTACTATTTGCTAGTTAATTAGTTAGAAATATAAATCACAATCTTTATAATTTAGAAAATTGTTCAGTTTTGTCTTCTTGGTGATATTAAATAGATACAACTAAGCCTTAGTTCTCTGTGGGATTCGACTCCGGACTTTTAGACCGAATTTTATTTGCAGCGACCGCTATCCTTTTTAGAACTAGAGTTTTACCAATTAACCTTGCGTCCAAATCCCTGTTACACACATCTCAACAACGGATAACCTTTTACACACTCAATCTTTTAAAAGTGTGTCTAATACACATTACTTTTTTACATATAACATGCGCGTGCCTAACAAACAAAGTAAGCGCGCAAAACCTCTAAATTTCAGTCCAGATCGCTAATTAAATGCCATGTGTCACCATTTGTAACACATGGTGTTAGTGGGCCCCATAATTCTATTCATTTCTTATTTTTCTAGAAAAATTTTTTCTTCTTCTTTTCATCTTTATTTTTGACTGATTTTCATCAAGTGCAATTTCTCTTTCTCCCTCATTTCTTTTCTAAAGCATGATCTGACCTTTGTGCCTTATCGTACTCATTTAAAGTTTTATGATATTTTCTTTTATGTTTTTTATTTTTCACGACGGTCGATAGCTATGGAATTTGGGATTTTCAGGTGAAGCAATTTTGGGGTCTCGTTTTATGGTAATTTTCACGGATCGGTTAATTATTTTTAATTTGGAGTCTCTTTCTATGGTACTTTCTGTTGTTTTGGGTGGATTTCTTTAAATGACCTTCCGCCGAACTGTTGTTCAAAACATCAAGACCGGAAAATCACCTTCCGATTTTGGCGCTTCAATCTTCAAATTACCTTTATCTGAAGGAAAATTTAATAGTGTTGGTGAATCCACTTCTTAATTTGCTTTTTATTTTCCTTCCCTAAATCATCTTCCGGCGAACTCAAATCTCTACATAGAATTAAAGCAAATTCTTAAGTAGGTTTTTGGTCTTAAGTTATAATATAGCTTGATATTATCTCAAGATTTCCGATTCTTTGACTTCCTTGAGATTTTCTAATTTAATTTTAGTTTGAACCGAAAGGTGTTGACCTGGATTGTTCTAGATGACGGCGGTAACGGATAATTTGTCAGAGAAGAGAAAGAGATGAAATGGAGAAGATGGTTAAGGGGGTATAGTTGTAATTTTAAGTATTTTATTTTTTAAATAAAAATAGTGACACGTGTCACTATCTGATTGGAGCGTGAAATTACACATGTTTTGAAAAATTGGTCAAGAAAAAAGTAGTGTATATTAGACACACTTTTAGAAGGTTGGATGTGTAAAAGATCGCCCGTAATCGAGAGGTGTATAACAGTGATTTGAGTGCAAGATTAATGGATAAACTATGTATTTTGCCTAAAATTTTTGTACTATTGGAATGTTGATTGTTTACTTGCAAGCCATTTTATTGGTTTAACCAAATCATGTAGCAAACTGATCAGCAGAACACTCCCCATAATCATCTCCCACATGTGCTGCTCCAACCTTTCATCTATTAAGCCAAGAACTTTTTACAGCAACTAAAACGAAGAGCAGTAGAACACAAATATAAAGTTATGAGGTAGAAATGAGAGTTAAATTACACTCATGTGCAAAATGTTTTTTTACCGTTATTTTAAGCGCCCGAGCACCTCCGTTATTTAGGTATTGTGATTACGCTTTTCTGAGCCAGAGGTCTATTAAAAATAGCCCCTCTATCTTTATAAAGTAAGAATAAAATTATGTCCACACTATTTTTTCCGGACTCTACTTTAAATTTGTCATTGTTGTATTTTGATGGAATACCACCGACACAAAAAAATTAAGAATGCTTGAGTCATTGAGATGGTGTTGGTAGTATTCCCAAAACCAAGAAGGAATATTTAACTTTAATAATGCGATTGGAGGTGACACAAAAGAAAGAGAGAAGCCACCAAAAATGGATAGGAAAATGTGAAAGCCGAGTGGTTGAAAATTGGAATAGCATCGCCGTACTAATTTTGTTGGTTTGGTCCAATTTCTCCCTCTTTAGTGGAGTAGTTACTACTAGTTCGTCCTTTAGTTCCCTCCTTGTTTCATACTCCATACTATAGTCAAAGACTTAAAGGCAAATTTATGATATGAATTTTAATGAGTTCGACAATTTTGTCGTCATCGACGTCAAGCGTTAATAATTGGATTTGAAAGTTAAAAATTTTGTTTATATTTTGTAATTCTCTTAACATCTATATAAAATCGAGAATTAAAGCTCCATATCCACTTTACGTCCGCCCCCGACTTGCACCAGCTCTCGGTGCTTGATGTATTTTTATGAGAAATAACACAGAACTAACAAAGATTACGTACGTTATCACATTTTTTTATTAACTTTATTTATTCGATCAAAAAGCTTTTTATTAACTTTATGTGGCTGATTTAATATTCCTCACTATAGAGGAAAGGAGAAAAACAAAAGAAAAATGAAAATGTTATGATGAGTTAAGGATATTATTTGACTCAAAAGATATTATAACCTTCTTAAGAAAATCAATCAAATAAAACGAATGGGTAAATCTTAACTAGACATACTGACTTCCAGATCAATAAGTAATATGGAAAATAACACGAGAAATGCAATAAGGGTAATCAATCTTATTGGAATTTTTCTTTTGTCGCTTCCATCAATCAATGGAGGGGAACGTTTTACATACTTTCTAGGATATCTTCCCTATTCTTCTTCTCTACCTCT
The DNA here is from genome assembly GCA_026770625.1 of Nicotiana glauca. Taxonomy (NCBI): domain Eukaryota; kingdom Viridiplantae; phylum Streptophyta; class Magnoliopsida; order Solanales; family Solanaceae; genus Nicotiana; species Nicotiana glauca. The sequence goes on from MU731773.1 coordinate 49,926, forward strand.
AAAGATTCCGACAGAGTGAACCTAGGAGAGAGGGTGGAGAGGCTCCCTTTTTCTCACGCTGACCTTCCCGTTCCAATTCCGGTGCCGAAAAATAATGCTCTTGCTACCAGAGGAGCAGAAGTAGTGGAAGATGATGAGGTTTCGTTGGTAGCTAAGATTTTACCTCATCCGGGGAGAGCATGGACTGACTTATGCATTCGCGTTGGGGAGGAGCCGGAGCCTGTTCACTCGGTGATAAAAGAGGAGAAAGTCGTATATCTGAAAGCTCGATGGGGATTCTACATTATGTTGAAATGCGGTTGGCGATAGGGGACGACATAGTCCATTTTGACCGCCTCGAGTACTGCGTGTTCTACGCCTACCCCTTCCTTATTAGGTACACACTTCCCCTCCCTCTCCTAGTGGTGGATTTCTGCCGTTTTTACGAGGTATGCCCTGCTCAACTTTTGCCATACATGTACAAGTTATTCCTTATATTGCTTAAATTCGCAAAGCTTGCTAGTCGTGAGGTCACTTTGGGCACATGCTCAATATCTTCGCCCCTCGGCTTATTTATGGTACGATGATTCATATGCGCTATTAGGGATCGAAGAGTCTGGTGGTAAAGATGGATGACAGGGCTAATTGATGTTTCTATGAAAATTATTTCTACGTGCGAACCGAGCACCTTGTGGCGGATCCAATGGGATTCCCTGAGAAGTGGAACTTCTCACGTAAGTTTCTACGTTTTTCAGTCGGAATGGTGTTCGACCACTTTCTGTTATCATATTAAATCCCATTATATTTCTGCAGCTGCGCAGTTGCCTCCTCCACCTGTCGAAGGTATCCGCAAGTGGGTGAATGCTATCCTTCCCCATACAGTGGGGTTTCGCACATAGTCGGCCTTCTACCATAAATATGGGCGCAAACCTCTTACAGGTGAGATATCGTCTCTGTCGGATACTTATCTTCTCTTTTTTCTTAGTTTCTCATGTTCAGCTTGCTAGTGTCACGGGAGAGTGCGGAGAACAAGGGCTCCTCCATTAGTTTTTCGACAGACGGCATCATCTATTCGTCCTACTATAGTATCTACTGCTCGACCTTTATCGAGGGCTGCTTTAGTCGTAGTTATACCTGCGGAGGTCGTACCTCATATCGGGGCCCCGCCATGTGTCGCTCATTTCACGAGTGAGTCTCCCCCTACTGAGGAAGGGGCTGGGCCGTCCAAGAGGCAGCGAGTGGAATTTGAGACAACACCCCTTATGTATAATAATTTTTTGGGGGATACAGAGGATTTGGTACCGTAATTTGATATTTTATGTTCTGCTGTTGAGAACGAGGCTCTCCGGAGCATACCTGATATCAATTTGATAAATAAGGTGGCTGTGTAACGATCCGATCGATCGTTTTGAGTTTTTGCACCTTGATCGCCAGTTCTCGGGCATGACTTGCCCCGTGTTATGCATTACGACTAATGTAGATTGTTGGTTTTGGTTTTCAGGAAGAATTGGAATGAATTTGAAAGAACATTTTCAGTTGAAGGCTTTGAATTGAAAGGTTTGACCGAGAGTTGACTTATCTGTATATGAGCTCGAATCAGAGTTTTTACAATTTGGTTAGCTTCGTTAGATGATTTACGACTTAGGAGTGTGATCGGAAGTGATTTTGGAGGTCTGGTGTAGAATTAGGCTTGAATTGGCGAAGTTAGTATTTTGGCGAATTCCGATTTGTCGGTGAGATTTTGATCTGAGGGTCGGAATAGAATTCTGAGAGTTACTGTAGCTTCGTTAAGTGATTTAGGATGTGTGTGTAAAGTTTTAGGTCTTTCGGACGTCGTTTGGTTGGGTTTTTGATCGAATGCGTGTTTCAGAAGTTTTAGAAGAACTTAGACTTGAATCCAATGTAATTTGATGATTTTGGTGTTGGTTGAGGTGTTTTGATGATTGGAGCAAGTTTGAATGATATTTTAGGATGGGTTGACACTTTTGGTCGAGGTACCGGGGGCCTCGGGGTGATTTCGGATGGCTATCGGGATGAATTTTGGACTTGTGTTGTTACAGAAATTTGCTGGTTCTGGTATTTCCGCATCTGCGGAAAAAGGGCCGCAGATGCGAAAATGGGGTTGCAGGTGCGAGAGGTGCTAGGGAGGCTGGTTTCCGCAGGAGCGGATAGAGGCCCGCAGAAGCGGATTTAGACCGCAGAAGTGGTCCTGGGCAATTAATGAATGGCTGTAGAAGCAAAAGAATTCTACAGAAGCGGAAACCGCAGATGCGGTACTTGGATTGCAGATGCGAAAAATTTCTGGGCAGAAGGGTTTTAAAAGTTCATTTTGTTCCGCGAGCTAAACTATTTTTCCTCCATTTTTGAACATCCTTGAGAGCTTTTGGACGGAAATTGAAGAGGGTTTCGACTGGGATTGATTGGAGGTGAGTTCTATGACCTAAAAATATGATTTAGTTGTAGAATCAACCTAGAAATTCATGAAAATTTATCAAAAAGGGGGAAGAACTAGGGCTTGAGTTTTGGTACTTCAAATTGGATTTTGATGGGTCATTTGAGCTCGGATTTGGGAGTTCTTGATATGTATAGACTCGTCGCGATATAAGGAATTCATTGATGTAAAATTTTCTAAAATTCGAGAAGTGGCTTCGAGGCTCGGGTTTTGCAAATTTTGTAATTTTCGATGTTTTTCGATTCTTTTCGATTGGGTTATGTTCCCTTAGCCTATTGTGACGTATTCATTGTGGTTTGGGTCAGATTCGACGCACGAGGAGGCCGATTTGCGAGGCAAGGGCGTAGCGAGCTAGGATTTTGGCCGACTTGAGGTGAGTAATGATTGTAAATGATATTCTGAGGGTTTAAAACCCCGGATTTGCACAACGTAGTGCTATATTGAGGTGAAACACGCGCTTAATGATGAGCGTGGGGTTATTTACTATTGGGGATTATGACTTGGTCTATCTCGATTGATATTTTTACCACGTATTTGACTGAGATGTGTTTGTTATCAACATGATTTGAGCTTATTGCCATATTTTGGGCTTCATGCCGACTACTTGAATCCTTCGTAGATTTTTATCATTGTTTCCTCACTATTTGATATACTACTTGAACTCAGTCCTGTTGATTATACTATTTTACAAACTCAACAACTTTTAATTGAATTTTGAGACTTAAATGATATTTCCACTTTTGTTTTAGCTGAGCACTACTATTTTATTGATGCCCGAGGGGCTTATGATATTTTCTGGACTGATGAGGCCGAGGGTCACACGCGAAGATATGCTGAGTGATATGAGGCCGAGGGTTTGAGATACATTTATATGCCACGAGGTTGCTTGAGTGACGTGAGGAGGCTTTCAGGCCTTGTGAGTGAAGTGAGGAGGCTTCCAGTCCTTGTGAGTGATGTGAGGAGGCTTTCAGGTCTTATGAGTGATGTGATAAGGCTTTTAGGCCTAATGTTGATATAGCGCTTGGGCCGTAAAGGGCCCTTCTGGAGTCTGCACAACCACAGTGAGCGCGGGTACCCATTATGCTGAGTGATTGATACTAAGTCCGAGGGGCTGATATGAGTGTTTCTGAGAGTGATCCCGAGGGGATGATATGAGTGACTGTGAGGTAGCCCGAGGGGCTGACACTACTTGAGATATTGCCCGAGGGGCGAGCTTTTATGTTCTCAGTTTGCATACTTACTTGCCTTTTATCACACCTCCTTTTTTACACACCTACCCCGAAGGATAAATGTATAAAGGGAGTTTTCCATTTAAAGTGACATTATTCGAAATGGGATTATTTATTTATTTTTTAGAGTCGCCACTTGGGAAATGATTGGCTTTTGGTGTCCCAAGTCACCGATTTAATTTAAATCCCAAATCGAGGAAAATTTTTGACTTCCCAATTGGAGTCTGCGAACCAGAAATTCTGTGTAAGGAATTCTGTTGACCCGAGGGAAGGTGTTAGGCACCCCTGGATCCCGTGGTTCTAGCATGGTCGCTTAAATTATTACATATGGCCAAAATCTAATTTTATACATGTTCCAACTTATAGCGCAATTTTATAATTATTTACCGCTTGTTAATTATTTTTTACGAAAGTGAACGTCGTTTAAAAATATGTTTTCGGATCACGTCACATGAAATACACCCGGATCCTCGACACATTCTTATTCAACGTTTTCGGATTTGTATTTGGGTCGCATGAAATGTACACCCGTATTTAAGGAGGTAAGATTATTAAAAACGCGCCTAAAGTGGCTAACGTCTTTTTAACTTTGTGGGAGGCCGTGAAATTCTCTAAACGGCACGCCCCAAGTTCTAAGCAGTTTTTATATAAACAATTAATGAGGGCCCGTAATTTTGTGTTTTGTTCGGCGAGGCTCATCTCCTTTGTTTAAAAGCCAACCTAAAACAACTACGATTTTCTATTTATTATTTGTCTCTATAAGGCCAATTAATTCACATTTATAAATTTGGGCCTCAAATTCAAGTCCGAATTCAAACAAAAGGGAAGACCCTTTTAGTTTGAACCCGCTACCTAATTCGAAACCCAATTTTATACTTGCGAATTAATCCCCCATTCCTAATGTAATTTTTTGAAAGAGTTTTTATGACTTCCAGCAATTTTGGGCCTACAAATTAGCCTGAACACGAGAATAGTTCAGTCACATGGGCTATGTAATCCGTATCCATGAACAAATAAGCTTTGGGCTCAAAGTGAGCCCAAATTCCAAACTGAAACAAAAGCAGGTCAGCAACCTTCAGGTTTGTTAATTGGCCAAATGTTGGGCCTATCAACAGGCCCAAAGAGTTTACCCAAACAGTCCCCAGCTATTAGTGCACGAATCAGACTAACAGGGAGAAATGAATTCGAATTTTTATTGATTAATTCTAAACATGATATAAACATTTGAAGGCTTTAATGACTAACTAATATAATTACACTTGGAATTTATTTGTTATGCCTGAATGTTAACCTCAAACTGACTATAATTATCATTTAGTCATAGAGCTCATAGTTTCAACAACCTAATAATATACACCTTAACTCATGAACAGACTTAAAAGTTCAGAAGCGGTCCTATACTAATCAACAAATACCAAATTACAGCAATATTCAAAGCTACAGCAGAATGCCACAGTCCAATTCAGAAATACAAAATGAGAACAAAATTATTTTAAAGCTATAACAAAATGCTATGTAAACAACAGTAGAACTATCAAAACAATTAGCCACAAATGAAATTGCTCTTCATTTCATTTCCCCAGCTGGTGATTTACATGAAGTTTGGAACATATACCTGGAATGAAGACAACAGGAAGAGGAAAATAGGGTCAGCAGCAATAACTGGAAGCCTCAATAGCCAGGTACAATAATCAACAGCCCAGGGGTGAGTTTGAAATCTAGAAAATTCAACAACTAATCGAGAACTCAGTAAACCACTCCAAAAAATAGCATGAACAAACCCACAGAAGCTCAAAACCCCATTCGAAATACCCCTGAACCTTTAGCTAAGCTAGATTCAAACTGAAACCCACTTAATATGACCAAATTCATTTGAATTGAACACCAGCTAAACTTCAGCTACTTAAAACTCGAGTTTTAAACAGTGAATGGAGAACACAAATAGGAATTTTGAGAATGACTAAAATAAGCAATGAAATAGTAAAATATTTTTTGTTTTCTTTTTGTTTTCTACTATTTTTGGATTTTTGCAGGTTTAAGTTTCAAAATACAGATCTAAGAATCTGAAGAAAAATAGCTTTGGAAGGGAATTTTGATGGCTAGAAACTCTAGGAATTTTCAGGGATTCTAAACTTTTGAATTTTCAGGGGGTCCAAAAACTTGTTAAACAAGGCATGTTGATGCCTTTTTATAGGTAAAATTAGGGTGAAACTTCAGATTTTTATTTTTCTCTTTTAGTCCTTCATTATTTTCAGTTTAGTCCCTTTATTTTTAACTTGTTATCCAAGTAATATTTTAAACTTCATGAAATGTACACTTAAGTCCTATTTTGGAATGTCCTAGAAGGTTCTATCATGTTCCTACTCCCTTTAAATCCCTGAACTACCCTTGCCTGATTTATACAATTACCAAATCTAATAAAACTACCCTTTTCCCATGCCTAAACTACCCTTAAAACACCCTTAAATTACTACCCTGATCTTCATATACTAATTTACCATATCCAGCTATAACCAATCTTAAACCAATTCAAAACTAACTGAAACAGATTAATTAATATTCAGAATTTAACTAATTGATTTAACAAATTAATTACTCACATAAACTCAATCGGACTTAAAGATCAGGAAACCAGGATCAATAATGAAATTAAACCAACATATAACCAATATACTAACAATTGAAAACTTAAAACTAGAAGATTATGAAATTAACCTAAACATCTAGCTAACATTTAACGGACAGAATTATATTGAATCCAAACTAATCAACTAAGACAATTTCGAAATTAAAACTATTATTAACTAACAAATGACATATCCATCAAATTAAAATAAAATTAAAACGAACATAAAATTCACAGATAGAACAAAGAAGTAAAAGAAACAAAAATAAGAGTAAAATTATAGAACACTTACTAATAAAGCCAACTCCGGCCAGCCATTAATGTCCGAATCTTCAAAGATTCCTGACACGTAACATCCCTAATCGTGTGTTTTCAAAAGAAAACATATGATTAGGGATATTACGATCCGAAATCACAAAGATTTTGAATTAGGATTTTTTGACCGAAAAATTTAAACGGATATTCGAGAAAGTGGGATTTGATTCGAAGGAACCTGGGTGCACGGTTGGAATGGGGAGACAGAGGAGAATCTATGGTGTAAGTTTGGTTAGATTTGGAGGTGGCGCCGCCGTCGGAATACAAAGGCGGCGGCTAGGGTTTTGATTTTCAAATTGATATTCGAGGGATTCCACAGGGATTTGAAAGGAACAGGCATCAGATTCATTATGGGGGAATAGAGAGGATGCTATGGTATGATTTTCAAGTGATTTGGACGAACATGCATTTGATCCGATTCTTTGATTTGATATTTGAAGATTTCAGTGGGGATTTAAAGGAAACCATGGGTGGATTTGGAAAGAGGAGGTAGAGAAGGTTCATGGGTGTTAATTTGGGGGAATTTGGAGCATCGCCGCCGGCGGAGGCGATTTCCGGTCGGCGGCGTGTGGCAGAGACACGGTGGGGTTAGGGTGGCGTTACAGGGGAGAGTTGTGTACGAGGAAGAAGACTCTTGTCTCTGAATTTGTAAAGTGTTTTATTACACTTTTATTTAAATCCCTTGAACGAATCTGGACAGTTGGATGATAGGCGATGGACGTACTGGATTTACCTGGGCCAAAAACGGTGTCGTTTTGTTTAAAGGGGGATCAGTAGGGACCGTTGGATTAAGAAAACGTGTGGCCCTGATTTAACTACGACGAAACGTCATCGTTTAAAGAAATCAGGGTTGGACCGGGCAGGGGTTGATTTGGGCTGGGCGTGGGTTGAGTGTATTTACACTGGTTTGGGCTTGCAAAAATACAAGGAAATGGCCCAATCTTTTCCCTTTCTGTATTTTCTTTTGTTTTCTCCCTTTTTATTTTGTTTTCTTTCATTTCTTTTACTTATTTTTTTCATTTTGTATTTTTGTATTTTTATAAAAGGCTAAAATAAACTCACAATCAAATTAACACTAAAAATTAGATTTTCTAATTAATTCCTAATTAAGAAAAATGCAAACTAATACCAATTTGAACTAAAAATGCCAAAATGGACCCTTTTTATTATTTTGTTTACAAATTAATACTAATTGATACCAAAAATTGTGAAATTAAATCCCTAAATGCAAATGCATATTTTTTGTATTTTCATATGAATAAAAATGTAACCAATTAACACAAAATTCAACAAAAATTCACAAAAAATTGTAAAATAATAAAGAAATTATTTTATTTGAAAATTTGGGATAATTTTCTTAGGGCAAAAATCACGTGCTCATAGCTGCCCCTCTTTGCCTGGAAACTTGAAGAGTTTTCGTGCAAATACAAGTGAGTGAAAACGAGCAATTTTTGCCCGTTCGCATATTCCGTGTGAAGCATTTTTGAAAAGTTTGACCGCACCCAGCTTCAGAGGTTGCCTACATATCCTGGGCTAAACAGGAATCAGGCCAGTGTAGTTCGGAAAGGTTTGGTAGCTGGGACTACCAGGAGCTGTGATTGTCACTGCTGTTGCTGCTGCTAATGCTTGCTGACCTCCTTATTACACCAAAAGAAAAATCAAAGCTAAGCTAGCTATGCCTATCAATTATGAGTTACAAGATTCCTATCTATAATTCTCTTGAAACTTGATCTTGAGTCTTAACTGACTCTGCTGTGGACCCTGATCTGAATCTTGATGCTCGTAAGTTGTAGGTGTTTACTTCTTCATGCAGCATTGGTTCAAGATAGGATCAGCGGAGCTTATGACTTCAATCTGGTTCTGAGCAATCTGCACCCTTACTTGCTTCACATTTGAATTCATTTCTTTTGTTCTTTTTATTCTTTTCTTGATTCTGAATTTGAGATTTATTCCATTGGTCGTCTCGCACCTTGTGTCTTGAGATCAACCTGCTTAATATACCAAAACAAACGAACGAAATTTTCTGCCCCAGTTTTCACTAGGAAAATTTCGTGAGTTAGTTGTGACACATATCTAAGCAATTAAATCAGGATTGTGTATCTCTGTGAATGAATCCAGGTTATGCTAGAAGATGA
>MU731777.1:3433-17640 GCA_026770625.1 Nicotiana glauca
TTGTATTACTCCTGTATTTATTATTCCTCATATTTTCTCTGTATTTTTCTTTTGACTTTTCTAATTTTCTAGAATTAAAGAGTAATTTTCCAATTTTTTGATGTTTTCTAATTAACACAAAAATGTATTTTGTTTTAATTTTCTTATAAAACAAAAATTTTCTTATAAAACAAACACTGGTATTTCTACACAATTATCAACAAATTGCCACACAAAAATCATTTTGCATATATATTTTTTTTTGGGAATAATTTGCTTGGGCAAAAATCACGTGCTCATAGGGACCAGTCTAAAAACGCATAGAAACCTTACTCTGTTTAACTGTGCATGCATCATGGTCAAACCTACCTGAGTCAGCTATGTTTTCTGCATAATGACTTTTAAGATAGCCTTGTCCAAAGTTCACTGGGTTTCCCTAAAACCCAAACGAACATCATCATGTTCTGTGTATTTATTTGGAGAACTAAATGCTTTTATGCCAATTATTGATATTTAAATAGTCGAGTCCAGTGGGGGTAAAGGCCTAACCCTTTTGTATTGCAGAAATATGAGGCACGAAGTCCCCAGATTCGGCATGGTCACCAACATTCACCCAAAATTGCTAAGCTGGTGGGAGGATCTTCACTCCAGTAATCAGACTCTTGTCCAGAAATATTTGGGAAACCTACCTTCCCATTTGGAAATCCAACCTAACAACAAGATCATATAAGTTGCTACTCTATTCTTGGATTGTGAGAGGTTCGTATTTTGCTTCGGGGAAATTGAGATGACACCCTTGCTAGAATAAATAGGAGGAGTGGCTAGTATACCATGGGAAACTCCGGGTTTGTTAATTCCTGAGAACCACCGCAAGGGCAGGGGTTTCCTCAAAATGATGGGTCTAAAGAAGAATCAAGAACCGACATGTTTGAAGGATTCGTACATCCCTTGTGATTATTTGTATGAGAGGTACGATCACAACAAATCCTAGTGTACCTATCCTGATGAGTTTGCCATCACATCATTTGGGCATATTTACCGAAGGGTCTTTGTATTCATGTTTTGCTTCTTGGGATTAATCGTGTTTCCAATGAAGAAAGTGATAATCCACACCAGACTAGCTATGGTAACTAAGACCTTAATGGAAGGAATTGGCGGGCAACCATTCAACATTGTGCCCATGATCATTACGGAAATATATCGAGTCCTAGAGAAGCGTTAATAGGGAGCCAAACACTTCGAAGGCTGCAATTTGCGACTTCAACTTTGGCTTGTGGAACACCTCCAAAAGGGTGAATATTGAAAAGAGGTTCAACGAAGGGACTGGAATGATCATATATCTCTTCATCATCCAAGGCGAATGAATTACATGCCCAACATGTCCGCTCATCCAGAGAATGCTAGAGAATGGGTCGAGCTCTTCAACAATCAGAGTGAGGACCATGTACAATGGATGTTCGAGTGGTTTCCGACAGAGGAGTTCATCCCCCGATCTAGAGATGCACCTTTTCTGATATTGGTCGGTCTAATAGGAACATACCCTTATGTATCTCTCTGAGTTATGAGGCTAGCAGGTAGGAAGCAGGTTGTACCCATGGTCAACAAGATGAGTCACCTCCGGGATGACTTCCAGGATGATGATAGTCCTTACAAGTGCCAAGCTGCTCAGCATATGTGGCACTGCAAGATCGTCATGGGGAGGGATACTATCGATCTAGATAGATACCATGCTGGTTGTGCTCCCTAATATTCAGGCTGGTTAGAGGATAAGCATGATGTCCTTGGCCAGCCTAGGTTTATTCGAGGTCACAAGATCATAGATGAAAAGGCTGAGGCACAGGTCAAATACAATCATCTGCGCAAGAGGATCCGGGAATGCGAAAGGCGAGCACCGTGAGATAACAAAAGCTAATCAAAAGCTAATTGAGGAATGGAAGGATATGGCTGTCAGTTCCAACAAGCAACTGGGATATTTGGAGCGAGGCATAGTGGAGTTGAAAAAGAAATTTCTCAAGAGGGTCGAAGATTTCCAAAATATTGAAGGAAACGAAGGCGGACACCTAGCCAAAAACTACCTATTACCGGGACTTCGCGAGTTGGGAAAATTGTTCGATGGATCCACGGATGCCGAATCTGGGGAAGGTCCCTCTGCGACAAAATAGATAGGAATTTTTCTTCTTTTATGAAATGTAATAAGGCCAATGGCCACTAGCAACTTTTATGTCCTGTTGATTAGTGTCGATTTGGGATTTGTCTACCTTTTATCAATAAAATGAGGCATTTAGCATTCCAAGTTTTCCAAATCAACTTGTCACTAGGCCTACTCGGGCACAAAGAGGTCTCTAAATTAGGACACATTTTACGTTCCCGCACTATATGTTTAAATATTGCTACATCTTTTTATGATCCTCACTAACTTGTTGCCTTTTTGTTTTTACTTTTTGTTTATTGTTTCTCCTCCCCAAAGGTTAGTTCATGCACTCTGGCAACATCATTTTATTCCACGAGATCTAGGGGCCCTCCACCCACTCCACCTCTTAGACCCGTCAAAAATAAGAACAAAGGGAAGATGTAAGATTTGAACAATGCTAGAAAGGAAAATTCAACTGAAGGGGTAGAGGTCACACATGGATATCTTACTCCGCTTTCCAAAGAGAATGCATCCCAACTTGAACAAAAGCTACTGAAATTCGAAGAAGAACTTGATCAAGTTCGGAATCTGGCAAATCTGTAATTTTCCCTCACCGCTCCAGATATCAATTTCCCAAATGCTCAAAACCTTACACCTCTACAGACATCTAGAAGCAACCAAGCTATCTCACTCCTCACCACCACTGCAACACCTGCCATACCTCAAATAAAACCCCAATGCTCATCCCAGAACTCCAGAACTCCACAAATGACTATTGCCACACCCACCATAATTCCCCCATCTACATGGAGACTATGCCACACTCCACCCAACCCATCTCAAACACACCCAAGTTTGGTGATAATGACTTGCTTATCAGAAACCTAGTCGAAGAACTTATGAAATTGACTAGCCGAATTCAAGGCGTTGAAGGAAGTAAGGGAATTGAAGGGCTAAACTACTATGATCTTTGCATACAACCTGATGTCGAACTGTCCGAAGGGTACAAACCTCCTAAGTTAGAGATGTTTGATAATATAGGGGATTTAAGGGTCCATTTGAGAACGTACTATGACAAGTTGGTTGAAGTAGGGAAAGACAAAAGAATCCACATGAAGAGATTCATGAGGATCTTGAAGAGAGAGGCTCTGTCTTGGTACATTAGCCAGGATCTGAAGAAGTGGTCGAAATGGGTGAATATGGCATCCGACTTTATGGATAGGTTCAGGATCAACATAGAGAATGCGCCAGACGTATTCTACATTCAGAATCTAAAGAACAAGCCTACGGAAACATTCCATGAGTATGCTACTGACTAGAGGTCCAAAGCTGCTAAGGTCAGACCTAGCTTAAAAGAGAAACAGATTAATAAATTCTTCGTCTGGGCTCAGGACCGGGAATATTATGAATGGCTGATGATGATCGAGAGCCACAAATTTTCTAACATCATCAAGCTAGGAGAAAGGATCGAAGAGGGCATCAAAAGTGCTATAGTTATGAACTTCGAAGCCTTGCAAGCTACAAATAAGGACTTATAGTCTGGTAGTGTGTCAAAGAAAAGGGATGTAGGAGCCGTAATGGTGGCACAGAGAACCAAATCTCCCATCAAATACCAAACCTACCCAATGCCTCCACTCATATATCAGCCTACTCCAAACTACCAAGCACCCTCACTCTCTTACCAAACTCCACCACCCACTTATCAATCACCTCCACCTCCCACATATCATCCTAATTCACCCATATATTCCCAATCCGCACATGTTTACCAAGCCTACAATGCTCAACCATCCCACTATAAATATCCTCCTGCACGCCAAAACTTCCCTAGACATCGATTGAACTTTGATCGAAGGCATTTGAAACAATATACAGCTATTGCTTAACCTATTGACCAGTAGTATGAAAGACTCAAAGCTGCTGGTTATGTCACCCATATCCCTGATGCTCCTAAGAACCCTTCTCAGTGGGTAATCCAAATAAATCTTGTGCATACCATTCCGGCATGAAAGGAACACCATTGACGAATGTCGTTCCCTGAAAGACAAGATCTAGATTTTAATTGATAACAAGGTTATCGTGGCAAAGGAACCTACTCCAAATGTCCGCAATAATCCTCTGCAGACCACAAGGTGGAGGCGTTCACATGATTGAAATAGAGGATGATTGGAATCCCAAGGGATTTATCAGTTTGATCACAAAAGGTGACGACCCAAAGAAACCAATAGTCACCCTTAATCCGATCGTAGTACAGATTCATCCCTCTAAGGACGCCAAGGTAAATATGTCTGTGCCACTTAATTTTGAAGCTACATCCTCTAAAAAGAAACCAGCCTCAACTAAGGTCGAATTTGTGGCTCCAGTAAATGCACCTATGCCATTTGAAATTGTAGTTTTACAACCCAGGGCACATGCTCCGTTCGGAGTAGAGGTATCCACGCCGATTTCAGTGGCATATCGACCATGATGCCATTCCATACGAAGGCTATCCCTTGGGACTATACATCCAAGGTAAGAAGGAAAGGCATGGTTATGTTCAGAGAGGCTATTGCAATATAGGGTATGACGAGAACTGGTAGAGTTTATATCCTAGAAATGCTGGCTGAGTTGAGCAAGCAGGCCTCCAACCGGATGACCATCACCGAGACCGGGTCGGATGATCTCTGGAGAAAGATACAGGCCAAGGAATATTCGGTCATTAACCAGTTGAACAAAATATCGGCGCAAATTTCTATCTTTGCTTTGCTACAAAATTCGGATGCATATAAGAATGCCATGTAAGGGTGCTGAGTAAAGCATATTTGCCAAGCAACATCACCGGTGAAGAAATGCCTAACATGGTAGGACAGGTATTGGAAAGTCACAAAATCACTTTTCATGAAGATGAGCTGCCACCAGAAGGGTTGAGTCACAACAAGGCATTGCACATCACCGTGCAATGTAAAGATTATTTTACCACCAGAGTCCTAATTGATGGGGGATCCAGCCTCAACATTTCTCTTTTGGTAACACTCAAGACATTGGGTAAGAGATTACTCGAGATAAAGGATGGGGCCATCAACGTGAAAGCTTTCGACGGTTCCCAAAGGTCCACCATTGGGGAAACTAGTTTTTGTTTGCAAATGCGGCCTACTTGGTTCGATGTTGATTTTCAAGTGATAGACGTGCCGGCATCTTACAACTTGCTATTGGGACGACTATGGATTCATGTCCCTGGGGCTGTAGCATCAACACTACATCAAGCAGTGAAGTTTGAGTGGAATCACTAGGAGGTGATTATTCACGGCGACGGTAGCAATCCTATATACAGTCGCCAGATCATTCCGGCAATTGGAGGCAGAAGAAAGATAGGTGGGGAGACCTATCATCACATCGAGTGAGTCAACGCCATTGAAAAAGACAAATGGTGGGATAACAAAATTGAGAGCATATTGAACTGGAGTGGTCATGAACCTGGCAAGGGACTTGGTAAGTACCTCTAAGGAATCGCTAAGCCTATAAAACTCAAGAAACATGGCACCACCTTCGGTCTGGGATATGTGTATACATGGGAAGAATTAAACAACTGGTCTCCACAATGGCGCGGTCCTTACTATCCGCTGGAACAGCCAATACCACGCTTTGAACAGACTTTCCAACCGGTCGATGTTATCTATGGGTTAGAAAAAGAGGAAGCACTAGCAGCGGTAAAGAATTTGTTCCTAAAGGATGATGATATGGATTGTTGAATCGTTCTCGAGGAGGAAGGCGAGAAAGGCCCTTCCATATAGGTTGTAAATAGAGGAGCACGCATCAATAACTAGACCATAAGAACCACTAGATCCCGGCGAGCCTCATGCATTACTACTGCTTATCTTGATGAACTGATGATTGTGACATGCAATGAGACAACGCAACAAATAGACATATATTCAGAGGAAGATGACATACCAAAGGAGATTGTTAAGCAAGTTGAGAATTTTGAAAACAGACCAAAGTGCAACCTGGACGAGACTGAGGTTGTTAACCTGGAGATGCAGAAAACGTTAAAGAAACACGAATCAACGTCCACTTTTTGCCATCAAAAAAGAAGGAATACACAGGATTTCTAAAGGTATATTAGGACATATTCACTTGGTCGTATGATGAAATGACGGGCCTGAGCATATCTATTGTGGCTCACAAACTGCCAATTGATCCAACATGTCTGCCGATAAATCAAAGGCTCATAAAGTTCAAACTTGATATGAGTTTGAAAATCAAGAAAGAAGTCACTAAGCAGGTCAAAGCTAAGGTTCTCAAGGTAGTAGACTACCTAACATAGTTAGCCAACATTGTTCCAGTACCAAAGAAGGACGGGAAGGTTAGAGTTTGTGTCGACTACTGGGATCTCCACTGGGCCAGTACGGAAGACAATATTCCTTTTCCAAACATACACATCCTGATCGACAATTGCGCCAAGCATGAATTGCAATCATTTGTGGATTGTTTCACTGGTTATCATCAGATCTAGATGGATGAAGAAGATGTTAAGAAAATAGCTTTTATTACACCGTGGGGAATGTACTGCTACAAGATGATGCTGTTCGGGCTAAAGAATGCAGGGGCACCTACATGAGGGCCAGGACCACTATTTTTCTTGATATGATACACAACAAGATTGAGGTATATGTAGATGATGTTATCATCAAGTCCAAGAACGCCACTGATCACATGGGAGATTTGAGGAAGTTCTCCAATAGATTATGGAGTTACAACCTGAAACTGAATCTCGCAAAATATGCATTCGGTGTTCCTGCCAAAAAACTACTCGGGTTTATTGTGAGTCGCCAAGGAATAGAACTGGATCCATCCAAGGTCAAAGCTATTCAAGAATTGCCACCGCCAAAGAATAAAAAGGATGTGATGAGTTTCTTAGGGAGACTCAACCACATCATCCGGTTCATAGCACAGTCTACAGTTATCTATGAGCCAATCTTTAAGATGCTAAAGAAGGATGCCGCTACCATATGGACTGATGACAGCTAAAAAGCTTTCGATAGAATCAACGAATACTTGTCAACACCACCAGTTTTGGTCTCACCCGAGCCAGGTAGACCTCTATTACTCTACCTTGTATTATTGGATGGAGCTTTCGGCTGTGTTCTGGTGCAGGATGACGAAACAGGGAAGAAAGAGCAGTCCATCTATTACCTTAGTAAGAAGTTCACTCGTACGAGGCCCGGTATTCTCAGTCAGAGTGCACCTGCTGTGCTTTGACTTGGGTAGCTCAGACGTTGAGGCATTACTTCTGTGCCTATAATACATCCTCTAAAGTACATCTTTCAGAAGCCCATGCCTATTGTCAAGCTAGCCAAGTAGGAAATCCTGTTGAGTGAGTTTGACATTGTCTACGTGACTCAGAAAGCAATCAAGGGACAGGCACTAGCAGATCACCTTGCCGAAAACCCTATGGATGGAGAATACGAACCCCTAAAGACGTATTTTCCTAATAAAGAGGTATCATTCATAGGAGAAGACATTGCAGAATCTTATGATAGCTGGAGAACTTTTTTGATGGAGCAGCAATTTCAAAGGATTTGGCATAGGAGCAGTCCTTGTATCAAAAACCGGTCAACATTATCTGGTGTCTGCCAAACTTAGGTTCCCATGCACCAACAATATGGTCGAGTATGAAGCCTGCATCCTAGGGCTCAAGATGGACATTGACATGAACATCCAAGAGTTGCTAATGATTGGAGATTTAGACTTAGTCATACATCAGGTCCGAGAAGAATGGTCAACCAAGAACTTTAAGATACTCACGTATCTGCACCACGTACAGGAGTTGAGAAAGAGGTTCACAAAGATAGAATCCGACATGTTCCTAGAATCCAGAATGAATTCGCCGATGCATTGGCTACCTTATCATCCATGATACAACATCCATACAAAAAGCCTTGGTCTCATTCCAATAAAGATCCATGATCAGCCAGCTTATTGAGCCCATGTTGAAGAAGAAGCAGACGAAAAGCCTTTGTTTCATGATATCAGGGAATATTTGGCAAAAGGCGAATACTCAAAACTTGCAATTCATACATAGAAACGTACACTTTGGAGGTTGTCCAACAATTTCTTTCACAACGGAGGAATCCTGTATAGGAGGACTCCTGATTTGGGATTATTAAGGTGTGTCGACGCAAAGGAAGCAGCCAGGCTACTAGAGGAGATTCATGCTGGGACTTGTGGTCCACATATCAATGGTTTTGTTTTAGTAAAGAAGATACTCCGGGCCTGCTACTTTTGGATGACTATAGAGACAGATTGCATCCAGTATGTCCAAAAATGCCATCGCTATCAGATTTATGTCGACGTGATAAAGGTTCCACCGAATGAGCTCAATGCAACAAGCTTGCCTTGGTTATTCGCCGCCTGGGGAATGGAAGTTATTGGTCTAATTGAGCCCATTACTTCAAACGGACACAGTTTTATCCTAGTAGCCATCGATTATTTCACCAAATGGGTCAAAGCAGCATCTTACAGAGTAGTAACTAAGAGTCATGGCGGACTTTGTCCGTGATCGTATTGTTTATCGATTCGGGAATCCATAATCAATCATTACTTATAATGGTTCCAACCTCAACAAAGACTTTATGAGAGCCATGTGTGAAACCTTCAAGATCAGTCAAAAGAATTCTATAGCCTACAGGACTCAAATGAATGGAGTTGAAGAAACTTCCAACAAGAAAATCAAGAAAATATTGAGGAAAATGATAGAGAAGCATAAGCAATGGTACGAAATGCTATCATTTGCTCTGTTGGTATATCGCACCATAGTCCGCACAAAACTAGGGCGACCCCCTATATGATGATTTATAGTACAAAAGTCGTCATTCCCACCGAAGTAGAAATTTCTTCCTTAAGAATCATACAGGAAGCTGAGCTCGACGATACAGAATGGATAAAGTGTTGTTACGAGTAGCTGGCTCTTATAGATGGAAAAAGAATGAATGCAGTTTTCCATGGTCATCTTTATCAGAACAGAATGTCTAGAGCCTTCAACAAAACACTGAATCCATAACAGTTCACGCCAAGGCAGCCGGTGTTAAAGAAAATTTTCCCGTATCAAGATGAAGCCAAAGGGAAGTTTTCCCCCAACTGGCAGGGTCCATACATGGTTCACCGAGTTCTGACAAGAGAAGCCCTTACACTTGCCGAAATGGACGGAGAAGTTTGGCCAGAACCAATCACCTCAGATGCAGTCAAGCGTTACTATGTGTAATTTTCATGTTGTCCCTATATGATGTAATTGAACTATGTCTGATCTGATTCCCATTTAAGAGGGGATACGTAGGTAGTCGTATGGGTTCGGTCACAATTCAATACAAATTTCATTCCCCCCCCCCCTCCGCAATTGGAAACAGGGGCAAAATTTTGAGAAGGGCCCTTAAAATTCTGAAGTAAGTTCAGTCGATCATCACTTGCAGCAGTCGGAAGCATCAACCTAGTAAACTCGGGTAGAATTTTTAGAAAGACCCTCAAAATTTCGTAGCAAGAAAGGTGGCAATGTCTTAAGCCACGTCATAGTCGTCGGTTCATCTCAAAGTTGTTTCTCAATTGTATACATATGTCATATCTATTTTTACAAATTCATGCATATTTATTGCTAAAATTTCTTCGTTTAGCAACGCTACCCTAATGATTCATATAGTATCACCGTATCAAAGCCAAACAGTTCAAGCAGAGCTAGCGGGGAAGCGAATTGACCTCTCCCTTTAAAAAACTCACAATTTTTCTTTGGATGCATGCATTTGGATCGCAAAAGCATCTAACATACTATACACTCATGAGACAAAGATTGTTCATGAATATAACTCTCAGAATTGTTGCGTTTGCCAACATTTGCTATCCACGTGCGCCAGTGATATTACCTATATCACATTATCCCCAGCAGTCACAATATCGCAACTTGCTATCAGCTAGGAAAGCTCTATCACAATTTGCCCTTTTTATTTCCTGTATAAGGTTACCATTCTGCCTTTCAAACTAAACACTATCACCATCTACGTTTTTTCCGCATTGCATAAGGCTACCATTCTGCCTTTCGAGACTAAACAATGTCTCCATCTGCATTTTACTGCATTGCATAAGGCTACCATTCGGCCTTCCGAGGCTAAACACTATCTCCATCTGCATTTTTCTACATTGCATAAGGCTGCCATTCTGCCTTTCGAGACTAAACACTGTCTCCATCTGAATTTTCTATGTTGCATAAGGCTACCATTCGGCCTTCCGAGGCTAAACATTGTCTCCATCAACATTTTTTTGCATTGCATGAGGCTAGCATTCTACCTTCCGAGACTAAACATTGTCTCCATCTGCATTTTACTACATTGCGTAAGGCTACCATTCTACCTTCTGAGACTAAACACTGTCTCCATTTGCATTTTTTCTGCATTTCATAAGGCTATCATTCAGCCTTCCGAGACTAAACACTGTCTCCATCTGCATTTTTCGCATTGCATGGCTGAAAAATTGCCATCTTACTTACATTTTCATGACTAAAAGATCGCCGCCTTATCTACATTTGCATGGATGCAAGATTGCCACCTTACTTATGTTTGGATGGCTGAAAAATCGCCACCTTACTTACATTTGCATGTCCGAAAGATCGCCGCTTTATCTACATTTGCATGGTTGAATAGTCGCCACCTTACTTACATTTGCATGGCTGAAAGATCGCCACCTCATCTACATTTGCGTGGCTAGAAGATCCCCACCTTATTTACATTTACTTGGCTGAAAGATCATCATCTATTGCATCTCATGGGCTGAAAGATCGCAAAATACTGCATCTCATGGGATGAAAGATGGCCAAACTATCCAAAGGCATCATTATTCAGAGGCATCATTTTAATCGCCCAAGAACACCATGCCATGGCCTGTGGATCCCTGTTAATATTTTGCATATCATTATTCAAAGGCGTCAAGGTGTAGAGGCATCATTCCCATAGCCCGGGAGCATAATTTCATGGCCTTCAAATCCTTTAGTATACGCTTCATGGCCCAGGACATCATGGTCTAAGGACAACATTCTAATTTTCCAAAGACAACATTTATGGTCCGACGGGAATGTGCATCATGTTTAAATTTACGCACAATATATGCATGTATTACTTATTTGCAGGTGAATTGGTGAGCAACAACCATCTCGGCAGGAGCGATCCCGCTCCAGTTCCCACAGCCCTATTTGACTATAACCATTCACCCTATCTTGAATATTGCATCCGTTCTTGAAAAGTCTCTATCGGCATACTCCAACGACGGATCCTGAACTATATATGGCCTGATCCATGTAAGATCAGGGATATGTAGGCAGCTCAGAAGCCATAGCATGGACAAACCTAATCAAACTGTTTCGCCAGGTCGAAATTGGCCATCATATCTTTGCCCGACAACTCTTTCGTCCTTCCCGGGTAAAGAGGGGCAGTTGTTGATACCTAATTTTTCCCAAAATATTTTTAACATGAAAAATACTTTCAAAATAGCATAAATGTTTCATTATTTTTCCTTTATTTTTCAAGATTTTTTATATAAATATATTGCCATATCTTATCTAGAAAACCCAATATTTATTCCAAAAATTACCATTTTGGTGATTCATTTATTGGACTCTCATATTTATGCTAAAATATAGCTAATGTTATTTTTCATATTTTTAAAAATTTATTTATTATTTTTTAAAACTAAATTGCATACAATTGCAACATTAGCCTCTTTTAGATTTAATTACGTTTATGTCTATAAAAATTAGGCCCAATATTTTTAATTAGATAATTATATATTATTAATCATTTTAGTACCATTAATTTATTTCCAAAAATTATTCCACCATTTTTTATAAAATAAATAAGAGAAAAGTGGCTATTTAAAATCTGGCCCAATTTTGTTTCAATTGTAGCCTGGATTGAACCCCCAATTTTAAACCCAATTACCCGGACCAAATCCTAATCATACTCGACCCTCGACCCAATTAAAATAACTAGCTCGGATCCCCTACCTACCCATTCAATCTAGGTCGTTGATCAAAATTATCAACGGCCACCAAATCCCTTTTCCATAATTAATCTCAAACGACCCCTAAACCCTATCATTTATCGCCCCCAGCTGCATCTGAATCCCTTTATCTCTCAATTCTCTCTAAAATATCTCACAAACCCTAGCCTCCGCCCTCAACTACCACCCAAATCAATGGCTTCCAAAGCCATTGGAAGCCTGTATCTACCTCATATGATTCTGCGTGTCGGATTATCATGGTTTCAAGGCTAGATCCTGTAAAAGTCTGGTCCAAACCTTGGATTGATTTCAGTTCTATGGTTGTCTCCGATTATCTTTGACCTTGCTCCGGCCAGCCATAGCTATTCAAGCCTAACTCTTGACTTCTCCTGCTTAGATCGATGATTTTCCAAGCCTTTCTCACCATCTAGGGTTCTTCTGAAATCCTAACCTTTGAGGTTATTCCAATTTCTTTAGATATTTTTTAGATTCGTGTTTACTCTAAACTTCTAAATGATTTGCTCAAGGTCTCTTTCAAAACGCTACCTTCAAAATCCCTTTTATCTTTTTTCGATTTAGGTTTTGTTAACTTATTTCGAAGCTTTCTTTGATTTTCTTTTGACATGTTCTACGGTGTCGTTCTTCTATGTGAGTTTGCATGTTAAGGGCCTTAAAATTTTTTAGATTTCTAAATTTATTTTTGTTAGTATTTGTCTTATTTACTTGTTTTTCATCTCTAGACTCAATTGATGGTGAAAAAAACCTAAAATTTTGGTTTCATTCGAGTTCTGAGACTATTTTCTGTGTGATTTACTTGTCCATCATCTCTGAATTCGATTGGTTTCAAAACCCTAATTTCTTTAGACCTATTCGAGCTTCTGAAGTTTCTTCATCTGTTGCTCGACTAGATTTAAAATCTTTTGTTTCAACATATGTTTCTTTATGTGATTCTAATTTCCTACCATCATTGAAACTCGACTATAGTTTTCAGAAAGTTCTTTTTACTTGACCTTTTGCATGCTTCTGATACTCTCTCTTTTCTCTATTACTAAGTTGGTAAAATTGACCTATGTGACTACCATGTTTCGATATTTCACTATCTACTAATTTTGTAATTGTTATTACATGATGCTTCTCTTTGTCAACAGTTCAGCCTCGCATGCCTAATGTTTATGCACTCTTTTATATGCTAATTTCCCTCTAAAATGACCTTCAATTGTGGACAGATTTCAAATCACTCCTTGTGTAGTTTTGATTACACTTGTGTGTTAAGTAATTGATTCTTTCCTTGTTTTACTGATATCCCTATTTCTTGGATTGATTTGAAAACTTCCCTTTAGACTTTCGATTCTCCTGTTCTTAGTTTGGTTTATTTGTTTATTCATGGGAAACCATGTTATTTTCTCCAAATCAGTAATTTCGAATCTTTGACTCATTGATTTACTATGTATTGATTGTCTCCATATTCTAAAAATTTATTGTGTTTCTTACCTTATTTGGTTAACCGGGTATTTCAAATATTCTTCATTCGTTATTCCCTTAATTAAACCTCTATGTACTCACCCTTAATTGTCTATTCTTCACATGATGCTTTACTTGAGTTCTTTCCTTAAATGTTTTCTGCCCATTACCGTTTAATTTTAACTCCTTAATAAAAGGAATTCTTTGATACTGATTGTGAGCACGTGATTTTTGCCCTAAGCAAGTTATTCCAAAAGTTCAAATAAAAAGATTTTACAATTTTTAGGAATTTTGTTGCATTTTTCGTATTAATTGGTTGCATAATAACTCATGTTAAAAATATAAAAAAAAATAGGTATTAATTCATTTTAACAATTTAAAAAAAATCACAAAAATAATTTTTCAGTATTTTATTGCTTTAATTGAAAATTACTACAAAATAGTTATTAAATAATTTTTAAACTTTAATTAGTATAATTCTTAGTTTAATCTCAATTTTATAAAATCAAGAAAATACAAAATATATATATATGATATATTACAATTTTAAAAAAAAAATTAATACAAAAAAAAAATACAGGTGAAAATAATGGAATGAAAATACAAAAAAAAAAAAAAAAAA
>MU731781.1:0-20611 GCA_026770625.1 Nicotiana glauca
AAACTCTTTTTACGCTTATAATATATATCCCTTTTGCCGGAGTATGTAAAGCGCCGTAAAAAAAGAGGTGTGACATAGGGGTCGTTTAAGGTTAAAAATAGAAAGGGCGAATAGTGGCCGTTGATCTAAATGATCAATGGCCAGGAATGAAATGGTTAGGTAGGGGATCCGGGTTGGGTCGTTTAATTAGGATAGGGGTCGGGTTTGAATGGGAATGGGGCCGGGGAAATTGGGTTCAATTTGGGGTCAGATTTAGGCTAAAAACTAAATGTAATTGGGCTATTATTTAAATAGCCAATTTTCCCTTTTAAAATTATAAAAAATAGTAAATTAATTTTTGGAAATAAATTGAAAGCACTAAAATGATTTATGATATATAGACGCAATTAAATCTTAAAAGAGGCTAATATTGCAATTATGCACTTTAGATTTTGAAAAATACTAAATAAATTTGTAAAAATACGAAAAAATTACCTTAGCTATGTTTTAGCATAAATATGAAAATACAATAGATGATTTACCAAAAATAATAATTTTGGAAATAATTATTGGCTTTTTATGGGTAAAAGGGAAATAAATTAATTTAAAAAACCTTTAAAATTATGAAAGAATAATAAAATACTTGAATATGCTTACATATGCATATATATGCCATTTTGAAGTTATTTTGTATATTGAAAATATATATGGAAAAATTGGGTGTCAACAACTGCACCTCTTTACCCGGAAAGGATGAAAGAGTTTTCGAGTAAAGATATGATGGCCAATTTTGACCGGGCGAAATGGTTTGAAGAGGTTTAGGCTGCACCCTGGTTTTCGAGCTGCCTAAATATCCCTGATTCTACAGAAATCAGGCCATATGTAGTTCAGGATCCGTGGGTGGAATATGCCGACGGGTACTTTCCAAGAACGAACGCAATATCTCGGGCTGGGTGAGTAGACGGATTACGGGAATGGTTAGGTTTGATGTGGCTGCAGGCACTGGAGCAGAACCGCTCCTGCCGGGATGATTGTTCCTTGCTAGTTTACCTGCAAATAAGTAATACAAGCATATATTGTGCATAAATTTAGACATGATGCAAATTCCCGTTGGACCATGAATGTTGTCTTTGAACGGTTAGGATATACTGGGCCATGAAATGTATAATAAAGGATTCGCATGCCATGAAATGATATTCTCGGGTCCTGAGAATGGTGCCTCCGAACTATGACGCCTTTGAATGATGATATGCAAAAGATTGAAAGAGATCCTCGGGCCATGACATGGTATTCTTGGGCTACGAATATGGTGCCTCCGAACGATGACGCCTTTGGATGAGTTGGCTATATTTCAGCCCATGAAGGAAGCAGTAGCATGTGGCGATCTTTCAGCCCTACTATGTGGCGATCTTTCAGCCGTGCAATGTAGCAATCTTTAAGCCGTGCAATATGGCGATCTTTCAGCAAAGCAATGTCGCGATCTTTCAGCCGTGCAATGTTGTAATCTTTCAGTTGTGCAATATGGCGATCTTTCAGCCGTGCAATGTGGCGATCTTTCAGCCGTGCAATGTGGATGCAGATGGAGGTAGAGCTTAACCTCGGAAGGCAGAATAGTAGCCTTGTGCAATGAAAATGCAGATAGAGGTAGAGCTTAACCTCAGAAGGCAGAATGGTAGCCTTATGCAAGTTGGAAGGCAGAATGGTAGCCTTATGCAATGCAAATGCAGATAGAGGTAGAGCTTAACCTCGGAAGGCAGAATGGTAGCCTTATGCAATGCAAATGCAGATAGAGGTAGAGCTTAAACTCGGAAGGCATAATGGTAGCCTTATGCAAGTTGGAAGGCAGAATGGTAGCTTTATGCAGGTTGGAAGGCAGAATGGTAGTCTTATGCAAGAAATAAAATAGCAGATGACAATACTGTTTCTTAGCTGATAGCAGATTGCGGCATGGTGATTACTGGGAACGTTGTGACATACGACACATTACAGGTGTGTGTTGATAACAGATGATAAGTGCAATGGTTTAGAGAATCGATTCTTGAACAATGTTTGTTCTATGGGAGTACAATATGTTCAATGATTTCGTAGTCCTAGTGCCTGCATCCAAAGAAAAATCGTGAGTTTTGTAAACGGGAAGTTTAGTTTGTATCCCCACTGGCTTTGCTTGACTCGTTCTGTTTTGATCTGGTGGTACCATTTGTATCATTGGGTTAGTGTTGCTAACAAAGCAGTTTCAACAATAGTCATGCACGATTTTGTAAAAGTACGACATAAATGTATAATTAAAAAATAGTTTTTAGATGAACCGACGACTATGACGTGGTTCGAGACATTGCAACCTTTCCTGCTATAGAATTTTGAGGGTCCTCCTCAAAATTCTGCCCCAGTTTGATGGGTTGACGCTATACCTATTGCTCGTGCGGTGATCGGCTGAAATTACTTCGGAATTTTGAGGGTCCTCCTTAAAATTTTACGCAAGTTTACAATTTTGGGGGGAAATAAAAAATTTATTCAATTGTGACTGAACCCATAGAGCTGCCTACGTATCCCCCTTAAATAAGAATCAGGTCAGGCGTAGTTCAATTTACATTATATAGGGAAAACATAAAGACTACACATAGTAACGCTTGGCTGCATCTGAATTAATCGGTTTTGGCCAGACTTCTCCATCCATTTCTGCAAGTATGAGGGCTCCTCCTGTCAAAACCCGATGAACCATGTATGGGCCCTAACAGTTGGGAGAGAACTTCCCTTTGGCTTCATCTTGATGCGAAATTTTTTTCTTAAACACCAGTTGTCCCGGTGTGAACTGTCTTGGCTTGACTTTTTTGTTGAAGGCTCTGGACATTCTGTTTTGATAGAGTTAACTGTGACAAACTGCGTTCATTCTCTTTTCATCTATAAGAGCTAGTTGCTCATAATGACTCTTCACCCACTCTACGTTGTTGAGCTCATATTCATGTATGATCCTTAGGGAAGGAATTCTACTTCAGCGGGAATGACAGCTTCTATACCATAAACCAATATATAGGGGGTTGCCCCAGTCGATGTACGGATTGTGGTGAAATACCCCAATAGAGCAAATGATAGCTTCTCGTGCCACTGTTTATGCTTTTCTATCATCTTCCTTAATATCTTCTTGATATTCTTGTTGGCGGCTTCTACGGCTCCATTCATTTGAGGCTTGTAGGCTATGGAACTCTTATGTCTGATCTTGAAGGTTTCACACACTCCTTTGAAGTTTGCTGCTCCATCGAAGAACATTCTCCAACCGTCATAGGATTCTGTAATGTCTTCTCCTATGAATAATACCTCTTCATTAGGAAAATACGTTTTCAAGGGTTCATATTCTCCATCCACGGGGTTTTTAACAAGGTGATCTGCAAGTGCCTGTCCCTTGACTGCCTTTTGAGTTACGTAAACAACGTCGAACTCACTCAACATGATTTGCCACTTGGCTAGCTTGCTAGTGGGCATGGGCTTCTGAAAGATGTACTTCAAAGGATCCATCCTTGATATGAGGTACATAGTATAGGCACATAAGTAATGTCTCAACTTCTGAGCTACCCAAGTTAAAGCACAGCATGTGTGCTCCAAAAGAGAATACCGGGCTTCGTATGGAGTGAACTTCTTGTTAAGATAATAAATGGCTTGTTCCTTTCTCCCCGTTTCATCATGTTGCCCCAAAACACAGCCGAAAGCTCCATCTAACACTGCGAGGTAGAGCAATAAGGGTCTATCTGGCTCGGGGGGAACTAGGATTGGTGGTGTTGACAGGTATTTCTTAATTCTATCAAGGCTTTTTGGTATTCATCGGTCCATTTGGTAGCGGCGTCCTTCTTTAACATTTTAAAGATAGGCTCAAAGATAACTGTAGATTGCACTATGAATTGGCTGATGTAGTTCAGCCTTCCCAAGAAACTCATCACATATTTCTTATTCTTCGGCGGTGGTAATTATTGAATGGCTTTGACCTTTGATGGGTCCAGTTCTATTCCTCGGAGGCTCATAATAAACCCAAGAAACTTCCCAGCAGGAACCCCAAATGCACATTTTGCGGGATTTAATTTCAAGTTGTACCTCCGTAGTCTATTGAAAAACTTCCTCAGATCTTTTATGTGGTCAGTGGCCTTCTTGGATTTGATGATAACATTATCCATATATACCTCTATATCCTTGTGTATCATATCATGAAAAATGGTTGTCATGGCCCTCATGTAGGTGGCCCCTACATTCTTCAGGCCGAATGACATCATCTTGTAACAATATACTCCCCATGGCGTAATAAAAGCCATTTTCTCAGCATCTTCCTCATCCATCCAGATCTGATGGTAACCAGCGAAGCAATCCACGAATGACTGTAGCTCATGCTTGGTGCAATTATCAATCGGGATGTGTATATTCGGCAAAAGGAAGTCGTCTTTCGGGCTGGCCCGGTTGAGATGTCGGTAGTCGACATTGACTCTGACCTTCCCATCCTTCTTTGGTACTGGCACAATGTTGGCTAACCATGTGGGGTACTCAACCACCCTGAGAACCTTAGCTTTGATCTACTTGGTGGACTTCTTACTTGATTTTCAGACTCATATCATGTTTGAGCTTTCTAAGCTTTTGCTTTACTTGGATCAGTTGGCAGTTTGTGAGCCACAATAGACGTACTCAGACCGGTCATATCATCATACGACCAGGCGAATGTGTCCTCATACTCCTTTAGAAACTCTATGTATGCTTTTTTTTTCTGATGGCGATAAGTGAATGATGATTCGTGTTTCCTTGACATTTTCTGCATCTCCTAGGTTAACAATTTCGATTTCGTCCAGGTTGGACTTAGGTATGTTTTCAAAGATCTCAACTTCTTTTACAATCTCCTCAGGTATGTCATCTTCTTCTTAATCAATGCCCGTTTGTTGCGATGTCTCATTGAATGTCACAATCATTGGTTTATCAAGATAAGTAATAGTAATGTTGTATTGGTAAAGTAAGGAGGAAAATGATAGAAATAAATATTAATTCATTGGAAAAATCAAACATGCTTTGATAAATTGAATAATTGTTTTGAACATTGAAGATCTTATTGCAAAAATTGAAAAATGTGAAAAGAAAATCATTCAGTAAATAAAATTGTGAATAGTGCTTGTTTTAACCTTGCTACCCCGAGGCTCGTCAGGCTCTGGTGGTCCTGATGGTCCAATTGTTGAGGTATGCCCCTCTGCTCACAGCTTGTATAGAAGGACCTTCCTCCCCCTCCTCCTCGAGAATAACACAGCAATCCATATTATTGTCCTCTAAAAACAAGTTTTTCACTGCTGCGAGTGATTCTTCTTCGTCGGTCCCATAGACAATGTCAGCCTATTGGAAAGTCTGCTCCAAGTGAGGTATCGGTTGCTCTAACGGGTACTAAGGACCTTGCCATGGTGGCTACCAATTATTGAACTCTTCCCAAGTGTACTCGTATCCCATACTAAAGGTAGTGCCGTGTTTCTTGAGTTTTATAGGTTTAGAGATCCCTTGGAGGTTCTTGTCGAGTCCTTTTCCAGGTTCGCATCCGCTCCAATTCAATATACTCTCGATTTTGTTATCCCAATATTTGTCTTTGTCGACAGCATTGACCCGCTCGATGTGGTGGTAGGTCTCTCCGCCTAGCTTTTTTCTTTCTCTAATCGCCGGAATGGTCTAACGACTATATATAGGGTTGCTACCATCGTCGTAAATGATCACTTCCTGATGATTCCATTCGAATTTTACTACTTGATGTAGTGTTAAAGCTATAGCCCCAATAACATGAATCCAGGGTCGTCCTAGCAGCAAGTTGTAGGATGCTGGCACATCTATCACTTGAAAATCAACCTCAAACCAGGTTGGTCCCATCTGCAGCCACTTGCTAATCTTATCGATGGTGGACCTCTGAGACCCATCAAAAGCTTTCACATTGATTGCTCCTTCTTTTATCTCATACATCCCTTTGCCCAACTTCTTGAGTGTTATCAATGGACATATGTTAAGGCTGGAACCCCCATCAATCATGATCCTAGTGATGAAATAGTCTTCGCATTGCACGGTGATGTGTAGGGCTTTATTGTGACCCAACCCTTCAGGTGTCAGCTCATCCTCATAGAAGGTGATTTTTATGGTTTTCTAATACTTGTCCCACCATATTAGCCATTTCCCTGCCAGTGATGTTACTTAGAACGTATGCTTCACTCAGCACCTTCAACGAGTATTTTTATGTGTCTTGGAATTCTGCAACAATAAGATGATGGATATCTGTGCTGGTGTTTTGTTTAGCTGGTCGATGACTGAATACTCCTTGGCCTGTATTTTCCTCCAAAGGTCATCTGGACCCGTCTCAATGATTAGTGTCCGGTTGGAGGCCTGCTTGCTTGAGTCAGCTAGGTGTTCAGGGGTATAGACTCTCCCAGTTCTTGTCATACCTTGTGCTGCAACAGTCTCTTCAAACTTGACCTTGCCTTTCCTACTAGCCTCGACTGTATAATCCAGGGTATAACTTTTGTATGGAATGACGGAATGGTGGACATTGCCACTAGGATCGGTGCGGCCACTTTTACTTTGAATGGGACATGTTCTTTGGGTGGCAAAACTGCAACCTCAAATGGTGTTAGTGCCTTTGCTGATGGCGCTGCTTCAAACTCAAGAGGGATAGACACATCTACCTTAGTGAACTCAGATGGTTGGATCTGGACTATGATGGGGTTGAGAGTAACGGTTGGTTTCTTTGGATCATCGTCTGCTGTGATCAACCCGATGGATCCCTCGGGATCCCAATCATCCTCTACTTCAATCCTATGTATACCCCCGCCCTTATGGTCTGGTAGAGGGTTGTTGTGGACGTTCGGAGCGGCTTCCTTTGCTATAATGACTTTGTTATCAATCAGACATTGTATGGTGACTTTGAGTCTCTCATATAGATGGTCAATGGGTTCAGTGATGGTTGTGTATTGTTTTGGAGGCCTCCGATCAAAATTAGGTTAGGGCCTAGGGAAGTTTTGGCGTGCGGGAGGTGATTGGTAATGAGATGGTTGGGCATTGTAGGTTTGGTAGACATGAGCGGGTTGGGAGTATCTGGGTGAGGTAGGCTGATATGTGGGAGGAGGAGATGACTAATAAGTTGGTGGTGGAGCTTGGTAGAAGGGTGCTTGGTAATTTTGGGCTGGCTGATATGTGAGTGGAGGTATTGGGTAGGTTTGGTATTTGAGAGAAGACTTGGTCCTTTGTGCAACCATCACAGCCCCTACGTCCCTTTTCTTAGACACACCACCAGACTGCAAGGCCTTATTTGTAGCTTGCAAGGCCTCGAAGTTTGTAACCATACCGCTCTTAATGCCTTCTTCAATTCGTTCCCCCAGTTTGATAATGTCAAAAAATTTATGATTCTCAATCACCATCAATCATTCATAGTATTGCGGTTCTTGAGCCCGAACAAAGAACTTGTTCATTTGTTCTTCTTCTAAGGTGGGTATGGCCTTAGCAGCTTCGGACCTCAGCGAGTAGCATACTCACGAAATGTCTCTGTGGGCTTTTTCTTTAGATTCTAGATATAGAACACGTTTGGCGCGCTCTCTGTGTTAAACCTTAACCTGTCCATAAAATTAGATGTCATACCTACCCAAATCGACCGCTTCTTAGGATATTGGCTGATGTACCAAGATAGCGCATCTCCTTTCAGGCTCCTCATGAACATAGCGCATCTCCTTTCAGGCTCCTCATGAACATCTTCATGCGGATCCTTTCATATTTTCCAACCCCGGCTAGCTTGTCGTAGTATGTTCTCAAATGGACCCTTGGATCACATGTACCATCAAATATCTCAAACTTAGAAGGTTTGTACCCCTCCGATATTTCGACATCTGGTTGTATGTATAGGCCTTCACAGTTCAACCCTTCGATCCCTTTACTTCCTTCGACACCCTGAATTCTACTGGTTTGTTTCTTAAGTTCTTCATCCATGTTTATGATGAGTAGATCCTTTTCATCAGACTCAGCTGTGCAAGATATAGGTTGGGTGGAGAGTGGCATGGTCTCCACGTAGATGAGATTGTTGTGGTGGCCTAGTGTGTGGGTGTGGAAATGGTCATTTGTGGAGTTTTGCGGTTCAGGGATGAGTAATGGAATGTTGTTTGGAGTGTGGCAAGTGTTGCATTGGTTCTTTGTTGGAGCAGTGGGATGATTTGGTTGCTTTTTAGGAGGTGTGGGATTTTGAACGTTGGGAAAGTTGTGTCTGGGGTGCTGAGGGAGAATGATAGGTTGGCCAGATTCCGAGCTTGATCGATCTCTTCCTGAAGTTTCAACAATTTCTGCTCAAATTGTGACACATTTTCATTAGGAACCCGAATACCATGGCCATCAGTGGCCTCTGCTGTTGTGTTCTCTTTTCTGATGTTCAAATCTTCTATTTTGCCTTTGTTCTTGTTCTTAACAGGACTAAGAGGGGGAGTGGGTGGAGGGCCCTTGCATCTCATAGAATAAGATGATATTGCCAGAGTGCACGAACTAACTTTTGGAGAGGGGAATAACAAAACAAAAAAGGTAACCAAGTTAGTGAGGATCATAAAAAGTGTTGCAATATTTAAACACGTAGTGCAGGAATGTAAATCATGTCCTAATATGGGAACTGAGTTATGCCCGAGGTGGGCCTAGTGACAAGTTGATTTGGAGAACTTGGAATGCTAAATGCCTCAT
Source organism: Nicotiana glauca (assembly GCA_026770625.1). Taxonomy (NCBI): domain Eukaryota; kingdom Viridiplantae; phylum Streptophyta; class Magnoliopsida; order Solanales; family Solanaceae; genus Nicotiana; species Nicotiana glauca. The sequence continues at coordinate 8,677 of MU731781.1, forward strand.
TTCATTGATAAAGGTAAGACGAACCCCAAATCGACATTAAATAAACAGGAAATAAAAGTTATTAATGGCCACTGGCCTGGTTACATTTTAAGCAAAGAAGATAAATTCCTATCTACTTGGTCCCAGAAGGACCTTCCCCATATTCGGCATCCTTGGCTCCTTCGAACAGCTTCCCCAACTCGTGAAGTCCTAGAAACAGTTATGCTCTGGCTAATATCCACATTCAGCCCCTTTAGCTTCTTGAAAATCTTCAACCCTTTTGAGAATCTTTCTTTCCAGTTCCACTATGCCTCGCTCCAAGTATCCCAGCCTTTTGTTGGCATTGGCAGCCATGTCTTTCCATTCCTTGGCAGCCATGTCTTTCCATTCCTTGGAAGTCAGCTCGAAAGTGGCTCATCTTGTCGACCTAGGGTATGACTTGCTTCCTACCGGCGTGCCTCATAACTCACAGAGGGACATAAATGTAGGTTCCCCTCAGACCAATTAGTATCAGGAAAGGTGCGTCTCTAGATCAGACGATGAACTCCTCCGTCGAAAGCCATTCGAACATCCACTGAACTTGTTCCTCCGTAAGATTATCAAATAGCTCAACCCATACCTTAGCATCCTTAGGCTGAGCGAACATGTAGGGGATGTAATTTATTCGCTTTGGATGATGGAAAGCGATGTGATCATCCCAGCCCCTACACTGAATTTCTTGTCGATATTCTCCCTTTTGGAGATGCTCTATGAGCCAAAGTTGAAGTAGCAGATTGCAGCCTTTGAAGTGTTTCGCTCCTCGTTGACACTTCTCTAAGGCTCGGTATATGTCTTCAATAATCATAGGTACAATACTGCATGCCCGCCCACCAATCCCCTCCATTAGGGTTTTGGTTACCATAGCTAGCCTAGTATGAATTCTATCTTTCTTTATTAGAAATACAATCAGACCCAAGAAGCAAAATATGAAGACGAAAACCCTGTGATGGACGTATCCCGAGGATGCAATGGCAAACTCGCCAGAGTAGTTGCGATAAGATTTGCTGTGACCGTACCTCTCATACAAGTAGTTAAAAGGGATGTACGAATCCTTCAAGCATGTCAATTCCGGATTCTTCTTCAAGCCCATCATTTTAAGGAAGCCCCTACCTTTGCGATTCTCAGGAATTAGCAAGCCCCGAGTTTCCCATACTAGAAGCAGTCCTCCTATCTCCTCCAGCAAAGGTGTTATTTCAATACCCCCAAAGTGAAATACGACCTTTTCACAATTCCAAAACAATGTAGCAGCTTTTATAATCATGTTATTAGGTTGGACCTCAAAAAGGGATGGTAGATTTTCCAAATATTTTTTGACGAGATTTTGATCACTAGAGTGTAAATCTTTCCACCAGCTTAGCAGCCTTGGGTGGATGTTGGAGACCATGCCGAATCTAGGGACTTCATACCTCATATTTCTGCAAGGCAAATAAGGTTAGATCCTCACCCCACCGGACTCGACTATTTAATATCAATGATTAGCAGGAAGCATCTAGTTCTCCAAATAAATGTACAGAATGTGACGACGTTCATTTTGGATTTAGGGAAACCTAGTGGACTTTGGACAAGACTATCTTAAAGGATCATTATGTGGACAACATAACTGATCCGACTAGATTTGACCATGATGCATGCACAATTTAAACAGACTAAGGTTTCTATGACTGATACCCTTGAACGGAAAACTCAAGGGGGAAGGCTCGAAACTGTCGACTGCACCACTGATCGACTAATTTTACCGCAAATGTGCCTTTCCGAATTTAGGGGGTAATGATATAGGAAGAGCGCATCCACTCATTATAAATGTTACTATGGTATTTGTTTTGGCATGTATGGAGTATGATGTTGAGCATGATTATGAAATAATTAAAAGCATGTTGGCATGCATTTGCACATTAAGAAAGCGATAAATACAACACTTTCATAATTTAAAGCAATAAAGAAAAGAAAACAAGGAAGATATGTCAGTTTTGCTTTTAAAGAAGAAATTAAATGCTTAAAGGAATTAAACAGATAATTGCACATAGGAAGAGGTACAAATTCACAAGAATAAACTAAAATGGTAAAAGCCTAAAAAATCCCCAGCGGAGTCGCCATACTGTCGTGCCCCCTTTTTCCTTCGCGAAATCGGGTTTATGACATTTAGTTGGGATAACTCTTTCTTTTCGGGAAAGGGGTTTTGCAATTTTGAAGAGTCGCCACCTAACAATTTTGAAGTGCGTTAGGGCACCTATAAGATTCAACTACAACTACGTTTGATAACCATAGATAGGGTAAGGGCTTGAAATTATCCCAAGGGAAAGTTGTTAGACACCCCTCAGGATCCACTAGTGCGGTTCCCGACCAGATAGTTCTTTGTGAATTTGTGCAATTAACAGGTAGACAAACAAGGTTCACAATAAGAGGGGTTTTTAGATACACAAGTGTTTGAAAATGGTTAAATAAAGCAATGTTTTGAAAAAAAGAGTTATAACTAAGCATGTTGATGAATGCAAAGGGGTCCTAGGTTTATTTGTAATATGAATCACATCAATGCAATACCCGCTAATCACTCCTCAAAAGAGGGGCTACACGTGGTATTAGCACACCAGTAATCATATCTATATCTACCTTTCCCACCCCGTAAATGTATTTAAAGCGCGGATTGGTCTCAACCTCTATTGCGTGCTATTGCCCGTCTTATTCCTATCAGTCTCGGAGGAATTTTAAGACTATTATTCCTATAATAGGGAGGATTTAGGCTTATGTTTAAAGGCAAAAAGGCTAAGGCGACACACAAAAATACGTAGGACTTCATTTAAATCGGAAACATGTAAGCAATTAGAAGGCTCATACAATCCTACGCAAATAATACACATAAATAGCACGATTCAAACACAGTTAAAGTCTGAATTTTAAAAATCCTAAGGTAGGGATTTGAATCAGAACTAGATTCATTATATAACTCAGATAAGAAGTCCGAATCAGGCCTACCTGCTGGTTGTAGCAGTTGCTAATTAGATAAAAGCAGATTCAATTTTATCACTATTATTACATAAGGCTTGCCTAGGCGCAATAGTGATGTCCTAGAAGCATGATATCTATTACTGATTAGGAATATAGTAAAATAGTAAACAGTTCTAAACGAGCGATTTGGATCCTATAGGCATGCTTTCTAAACCGTATTGATAAAATGATTAGGTTGTTTAAACTGATTCAGAACAATACGAGTCAAACTGGTTTTTAACTAAATTGGTTTTAGGTCCTATAGGCATGGTATCTAATTGAACATGAAGTAGAGTAGGCAGGATTTATTTGATCACAATGAAATTCCTATAGGCATGATTTCTATAAAGATCTTATAGGCATGACATCTAATTTCGAAGCTAATTTTAACCTTGTAGGCATGATGTCTACGAGTGGAAGAAAAACATGCAGAACTTATTAAACAGATCCTATAGGCATGACGTCTAAGTGTGGAAGAAAAAGATGTAGAATTTATTATACAGGTCCGATAGGCAGGATATCTAAGTGTGGAAGTAAAACATGCAGAACTTATTAAACAGATTCTATAGGCGGGATATCTAAATGTGGAAGTAAAACATGTAAAACTTATTAAACAGATCTTATAGGCAGGATATCTAAGTGTGGAAGTAAAACATGCAGAACTTATTAAACAAATCCTATAGGCAGGATATCTACCCTTAAAACATGCATAATTACCCCATCCCTTTTCACTAGCCAACCCCAATGTTTGTTACAAATTATTACACACCAAATACTTAAATTACAAAAGAAGTACAGAAATAAGAAATTACAACCAAAAGAAGATTGATCTTGACTTCCTATCTGAGTTATATAATTAATCACTTCAGATGCCTATGATGTTCAAAGTCTTTCTCATACCTGGGTGTGTCAAAGTTCCCTAAGGGTCTCAAGGCACCCCGGGCAGTGCTTACACCCAGGTTTGCATAACCAGACATGAATGAGTGCAGTGTGGAAGAGCCAACCCTTATGTGTCCAATTTCAGAGAGAGCTCAAGGGTCCCAAGGCAAGGCTCACACAAGAAGGGAAGAGCCTAGGTTCTAAGAATATAGTGGAAGTGTAGGACAGAGATTGATTAAAACTGGGTTGGAGTAAGTAAGTATTAAAGGGTGATTTGAAACAGTAGTAGTAGTAGAGTTCAAAATACCCAGAATCAGTAGTTACACAAAGGGTCGAGGGGTTTTGGGAATGCATCGTATGAAGTATATGATCCCAGAAAGGGGCAGGTTTGGTTATGTACAACAATAGATGATGCTGGCTTGCCTACAAACCAACTAAGGAAACACAAATACATAGAGAGGATATGGGGTTTGGGATTCATAAGTCAGCAAATCACATAACAAGCGACTAACAGAGTACATACATAGGGAAACATTAATCTAAAAGGGGGAGGGAACATATTTTAGCATACTAGTAATGTAAATAGACTGCAGAAACATGAGCACAAGTGAGCATGAATGAGAAACTAAAGCAACTTAAAAAAACATATTGTTATTTAGACTTAAAAAGTAAACTAGGACATACCAGTAGAGAACCAAAGTGCAGAAAAGTAAAGCAAACAAGTGTCCACAGTCTAGCATTGGCTTTCAGCCGGGTAGACAAAGCAACAGCACAAGTAGTAGTAAAGAAAGAGAGAGTTTTAAGTGTAAGTGTATGTTTTGAACTCAAGTTGTTCGTGTCTTAAAGAAAAGAGGGGGGTGGTTATTTATAGTTTTTTGAAAACGAGTGATAAGTAAGGTAATAAGTAAAGTCTTAAACAAACATGGAAATAATTACCATTAGAATCAATTAACCCAAGTGATTCCCTTTAATTAATGAATCATGACTTAACGGGTACTAACAGGTTTCAATTAAGGAAAAGAAAAATCAGTTTGGGACAGATTGATTATTGCCATATAAGAGGCAGTAAAAGCATGAAGTAAACAATCAAGTCTAAGTGCAGAATATGCTTATTTTTGGGAAAGGATCAGCAAGGCAAAATATCACAGTAAAGGGAAAGGAATCAATTAATTTAAAAAAGCGAGTGAAATTAGGATTCATAAAAGAAAAGCTTTTTCAATCAGTCACAAGATCAATCAAGGAATAAACATGATTCTGCACTTCAGTATATAAATAGAGTGAACAGAAGCATCAGACATGCGAGGCCAAACACATTGGCAAAAGAGATAACACAAACATATAGTAGTGGCAGAAATAAGCTAGGATTCAGTAGTAAAGAAAATATTCGAGGCACAGTAGTCAAGTAGGTCAAGTAGTCACATAGAATCAATAGTGAAGAAGAACATAGTATCAGGTATGAGAAATCAGAAACAAGTAAAGGTCCCACAATAGTAATAAGTGAGAAAACTTCTAAGAAATTTAGGGCTTCAACAGTAGTCGAGTTTAAGAGATAGTAAGAACTCAAAATTAAACAAGTCAAACAAGGAAAAGAGAGTCGAAAACAAAGAACAAGTACGCATTTAAACAAACAGTTTTAGAACTCGGATAAGACTAAAAGGAATTAGGGTTTTTAACATGATGAAATACATAGAAGAACAATATGAGCAAATCGTTTTAAACGTAGCAAAATCACAAACAATATTAAGATAAGAGAAGAGATATTTTGAAAAACTTAAAGGAAAACCCTAATCGTCGAAAAAATGAAGAGTCTTTTTGAAATAAAAGTTGAAGAACCTTCGAGAAAACACATAAGAAATTCATAGTAAGTACAAATCTAAGAGAGATCTAAAAGAAAATTGAAAGGTCTTAGAGCTAGCGTTTCATAAAACCCAAAAGAAGTGAGAAAAACTTTGAAAGTTAACGATCTAACTATAAAAAGTCAAGGATCTGCCTTGAAAGGCCAAGAATGTCCAGAGAAAGGGCATGGATGGCCGGAGAAAGGCCATGAACAATAGTCGAGCAAGGACTGGATCATATTCCTTCGAGTACTGGCCATGAAACCATAGAAACAAACACCTAGGAGCCATATGAGGCTGATACACGTCCCAAAGGACCACGAGGGGCCATGGATTAGGTAGGTATTAAGGTGGATTAGGGTGGGATTAGATGGCGGCGGCTAGGGTTCAGGTGAGGTTTCAGAGAGAATTGAGAGAAGAGGGATTCAAGGGCATCATTTGGTGATGAATGAGGTAGGTTTAGGGGTCGTTTAAGGTTAAAAATGGAAAAGGCGAATAACGGTCATTGATATAAATGATCAACAGCCAGGATTGAAATGGTTGGGTAGGGGATCCGGGTTGGGTCGTTTAATTGGGTTAGAGGTTGGGCTTGAATGGGAATTGGTCCGGGGAAATTGGGTTCAATTTAGGGTCAAATTTAAGCTAAAATTGAAATATAATTGGGATATTATTTAAATAGCCAATTTTCCCTTTTAAAATTATAAAAAATAGTAAATTAATTTTTGAAAATAAATTGAAAGCACTAAAATAATTATGATATATAATTGACACTTTAAAAATATAGGACTTGATTTTATGAATAGAGACGCAATTAAATCTTAAAAGTGGCTAATATTGCAAGTATGCACTTTAGCTTTGAAAAATACTAAATAAATTTATAAAAATATGCAAAAATTAAATTAGCTATATTTTAGAATAAAGATGAAAATCCATTAGATTATTTACCAAAAACAATAATTTGGAAATGATTATTGGATTTTTTTGGATAAAAAGAAAAATAAATTGATTTAAAAAACCTTTAAAATTATGAAAAAAAATAAAACACTTGAATATGCTTACATATGCATATATATGTTATTTTAAAATTATTTTACATATTAAAAATATATAGTACAAAACAGGGTGTCAACAAGGGACAAATTAGCAGCTCGAGCATCAAAGGCAGTGTTTATGGGGTATTCATAAAATCAGAAGGGTTATAGATTGTATGCTCTTGAAACCAACACTTTTTTTGTCAGTAGAGATGTCAAGTTTCATGAATATGTATTTCATTTCCAACACAACTCTCTTGATGATAAATAACTATTCTTACAGCTCTCAAAAACTACTCAGTTCACAGAACCATCTTCCATTTCAACTTATGGTGAGCAAAATACACCAGCATCTTCAGCCATTTCACCTGAACCTCATCCAAATTCCCCCGAACCTCATGCACCTTCTACAACAGATACCAACATAATCTCTTGAGAAGAGGATTCCACTCCAGACAATGTAGAGATTCATGTTCTCTTATCACCTCAACAGGTTGATACAATAAATTCTCCACCTCCTCAGCCTTCTTCTCCACCTGCAGTTAGGGGTGTTTATGATTCGGTTTGGATCGGTTTTTTTCTAAAAAGAAACCAAACCAAGTAAGCCAATTTTTCAAATATTAGAACCAAACCAATTAATTCTTTTTTTTTCAATTAGGATTTTGTTGGTTTTTTTATTTTTTTCTATTATTTGTCGAGTTTTTCTTAAATATAATACATACACTACCAAACACATATTTTGGAGATCACATTGTCAACGTAACACTATCAAATCAATTGCCCTTTTGAGAAATCTATTATTTACCATGATATATTAATGATAATTAATCAAATAGTGGTGACTAATTTAAGGACTCAATTAAAAATATATTATTTTTAACACGAAATGGATAACACTTAACAAAAGAAAACTAGCAATCAAACTAGAATATAAAGTTAAAGAATTATACTAAAAGTGCAAACTATTAACATTTATCGTTAAATTTTTGGAACTATATATATATATATATATATATATATATATATATATATATATATATATAAAATTGAAATAGATATTCCTATAGTTGGGTTTTTTCGGGTTTTTTTTTTCTGATTAAAACCAAACCCAAACCAAATTTGATCGGTTTTTAAAATTCAAAATCAAAACCAGACCAAACCAAAAAGTATCAATTTTTTTGGTCGGTTTTCGTTTGGTTTTCAGTTTTCTAGGTTTTTATGAACACCCCTACCTGTAGTGGTTGCCTGAAGACCACAAAGACTTGCAGGACCTCCCATTTGGCTCAAGGATTACATCACTGCAGGCAATTTACCAGGAAAGAGCAAATATCTTATCTTCAATCATGTTACTTATGTTCATTTATCCCCAACATATCAATCCTTTTTGAAGGCATTCTCAGTTGTCATTGAACCAAAGACCTACAAGGAAGATGCAGCTAATCAGAATTGGATTCATGCAATGGAATAGGAAATAAAAGCTCTAGAGGATAATCATACCTAGGAGATAGTAAATCTACCTGCTGGCAAACAAGCTATTGGCTCTAAATGGGTCTAAAAAGTTAAGCATAAAGCTAATGGTGAGATAGACAGGTACAAAGCAAGATTAGTGGCCAAACGCTACACTCAACAAGAGGGTCTTGACTACCATGAGATATTATCAACTGTGGCAAAAATGGTGACAGTAATGCCAGTCATTGGTGTTGTAGCATCCAAAAGTTGGCCTCTCTTCCAAATGGATGTCAACAATGCCTTTCTCCAAGGTGACTTATTTGAAGAAGTCTATATGCAGCTTCCACAAGGATTTCATAGTCAAGGGGAGTCTAGAGTATGGAGGCTACTGTTAGATCTAGTTTTAATGATGCAAATAATATATCTCTGCAGGAAATCAATCACAGGAGAACAAGGAATACAAGATCGCTGAAGTCAATCCCGATGTCTAAGGAAAGAAATCAATCAACAATAAATCAAGTAAATCAATCAGAAAAATTGGATGCCTAAGGAAAGCAATCAATCAGTAAAGAATAATAGGCAGTTGCGGAGGAAAGAATCAAGCAACCTAATCGCAAGGCATGAATCACGGCAGCAATATCCGGCAAATCGAAGATCTTGTAAAAGATTACTTAGCAGCAATTTTCAGAAGAATCAACAATCAAGGAAGCAAGCCTTCATTACATACAACTGATAAAGGAAAGAGATCAAGGAAAAACAATGGCTAGCTATCTTATTCTTGGAAAGAATCAATCTCTTTCCAAGGATCAAATCCCTTGAGTTGACGAGTTTCGATCCTCATCTAAGTATTTATACCCCCGATGTAACCTTAGTGAGATATACTTTGATCATTTTATTCTACTGCAAACAAATATTGTAGTTCTCTAAGATCGGCTGTGTAACAAGTTAGAGAAAAAAGGAGAGTATAACACTGGTGAGGCATTGTATCAAAAAGAAAATGAGTGTTAGAGGAACTGTATTATCAAGTCATTTCCACTGTACTCGGAGAAACACATTTACTGAAGAGAACCCCCTTGCAACCCAAGGGGACTGGACGATGATTCACATTGAATCTGAACCAGTATAAAAATTTCGGTGTCTTTAATTCCTGCACTTACTTTTTGCAATTTCCTTTCTGATATTATAACTGCTAAATTGTTATATCCAGTCAACTATCTGTTAAACTAGTCAACTAATAAGTCGATAAGTTTAAAAATATATAATTCACCCCCCTTGTACTTTCAATTGGTATCAGAGCTAGGCTCACATCTTTCTTTTGCTTAACAGCTTGTGAGAAAAGATCATGGAAAATAAAGTCATCATAGGAGCTCTCTTTCAGGAAGGAACTTCACAAGTTAGACTACCATACTTCAATGGACAATATTTCTCCCATTGGAAAGTGAGAATGAAGATCTTTACCGAGGCTTATGACGTCAAAGTTTGGAGAGTCATCAAAAAAGGAAATTATCCCTTACTTGTTACCACTCCACCACTTCCTGACCCTAAAGATATAGATTCATATACAAAAGAGCAATTGGAAGTGGTACAACTTAACAACAAAGCAAGAAATTTGCTTCACAATGCTATAAGTGGTGAAGAATATGAGAAAATCTCAAGCTGTGACACAGCTAAAGAAATGTAGGACAAGATTGAGGTCACATATGAAGGAACTAGAAAGGTAAAGGAAACACATGTCAATATGCTAGTTCACGATTATGAACTCTTCTCAATGAAAGAAGGAGAATCCACTGAAGAGATGTTTGTTAGATTTAGCAAAATAATTAGTGATCTAAAGGTGTTTGGCAAGCCCTATATCAACGGTGATCAAGTTAGAAAAATTCTAAGAAGTTTGCCAACCACTTGGCAGACCAAAGTAGTCACACTGGAATCTCATGATCTAAAAAAACTATCCTATGATGAGCTAAGAGGAGAACTCATCGCTTTCGAAAGGATGCATCTAAAGAAGAATAGTCAAGAAGAAAAAAAAATAGTTGTATTCAAGGCCTCAAATGAAACAGCTTAAAACGAAATTCATGCTGATCCTGAAGCTTTACAAGAAGAGATCGCTATGCTGTCAAGAAACATGGATGGACTAATGAGAAGATTTTGGAATACAAAGAAAGGAAGAATTCCACCAAGACGATCCTGTCAATACAATGAACAGGATAAGGACAATGGAAAGTGCTATGAATGTGGAAGATTTGGGCACATTCAAGCAGAGTGCCCAGAACTAAAAAGAAAGATCTCTAGAGGTTTCAACAAGAACAAATCCTCCGGAAGCTGGAGTGATGAAGACACCTCAGATCGTGAAGAAATAACAAATCTCTGCTTCATGACAATTCTGGAGAATGAAATGAACAAATCCTCAGGATGTTGGACAGATGAGGACAATTCAGATGAAGAAAATGAAACTTGTTTCATGGCACGAGATGAAACCAGTGAGGTAAGATCTTATAACTTTGAAAGATGCAATAAATTGCATGATATTCTTGATTTAACTTTAAAAGAGTCTCAAAAAATGATGAATGAGCTTAAGAGACTCACTAAAGAAGTTAAAGACTGGAAACTCAAACATGAAGTATGTGAAATCGAAAAAGAAGTAGAGTTTGAGGAATTGCAAATGCAACTCAATGGCATGCGCAAGTTCACCAGTCACAGTTCTATTAAGCCAAACCAGACGACTTACAAGTCAACTGGAAAAAGACCAGCCAGAACCAGGTCGACTAGTAATAACACTAATGAAAGACCTAAAGGTAGGTCAGAAGTTACATGTCATTACTATAACAAGAGTGGTCATAAGTATTCCTTTTGTCGCTTTTGTAAAGAAAACATTTCAGGATGGGTTTGGAAAACAAAAAACAACTTTGAATCTGGCAATACTAATCCTCTAGGACCCAAGCAAGCTTAGGTACCTAAAAGAAAGTAATCACCTTGTTTTGCAGGAACACCACATAATAAGCCGCAAAGGAAAATGGTATCTAGACAGTGCGTGTTCCAGTCATATGATAGGTGACAAAAACCTGTTCAAAGAAGTCACACAAATTGATGGAGGAAGTGTTAAATTCAGGGATGACTCAAAAGGCAAAATAGTTGGTAATGGAACAATTCCCTTTAACAACAACTGTGAAATCACTGAAGTTTATCTGGTTGATGGCCTCAACTATAATCTCTTGAGCATAAGTCAACTTTGCGACTCAGGAAATGAGGTAAATTTTAAGAAAACATGATGTGCTATTGAAGACGAATCAGGTAAAATAGTTCTTCCCGGAAAAAAGGTATGGAAATGTTTATATTCTTGATAGTTTTGAAAGATAAATGGTCATATATGCTTATCCTCTATGTCTGATGATCCATGGTTGTGGCATAGGAAACTCGGTCATGCTAGCATGCATTTGATAGAAAAATTATCAAAATATGAGTTAGTTGTTGGTCTTCCCAAACTGAATTTTTCTAGAACTCATATCTGTGATGCATGTCAAATGGGTAAGTAAACCAGAAACTCTTTCAAAAACAAAGATATTGTATCTACCTCAAAACCTTTGCAATTACTTCACATTGATTTATTTGGGCCTACTCGAACTGCTAGCATAAGAGGAAAAAGATATGTTTTTGTTATTATAGATGATTTTTTACGTTTCACTTGGGTAATTTTCTTATCTCATAAGGATGAAGCATTAAGAAATTTTGAAGTTTTCTGTAAGA
>MU731792.1:4024-54961 GCA_026770625.1 Nicotiana glauca
AAAAAAAAAATAATAAACCGGTGACTTGGGACACCCTAATTTATTTCAAGTGGCGACTCTGAAAAAAAATAAATAAAATAATCCCGTTTCGAATATTGTCACTTAAATTGGAAAAACTCCCTCGCCCAATTTACCCCTCGGGGTGGGGCGCGCCAAAAGGAGGTGTGACAACAACCTGTTGGTTATTATCTTCCTCATCACCAACTTGTTCTTCTTATGGTGCAAACCTGTTATTTATCTAAATCTGTTGATTATCCACTGCATCATCTGAAGTAACTTCCTCTCTTATTTTTTCATTTCCTTACTGATCATTATTGTGAATAGGTACGATTTTCTTAACTACTGCATCCATTGATGCTGCAACATTATTTTGAGTTGAACTATCAGATCCTTGGAGCTGCTGCTTTGTAGTTGAATCAACAGGTACAATTTCTTTCCCTGTAATCAGTGGTTTTCCATTGTTGTTGATACGATTATCTCTAACTTCCTTCCATTACCTAGGTGTATTGACATTACCTACAGCTTTCCCACCCGCTAAAATCATCAATGGTTGAGTATGATGCAATTGAGTCTGCTCCTTTTTATTTTCAGCACCTTGCTTGCTTTGATGCTAAGTTGATAATTCCGGATGAAATTTTCAGCATTCAAAATAATTATGGCCTTGCAATCTGCATTCCTTGCAATACTTATGAATCATATCATACTTGATGTTAATCCATTCAGTCCTTGTTTCACCTGAAGCTTCATTAAAAATGTCCATTCTTACATTTTTAGGATGGTCAACTAACAAGTCTACTAGAACTTTGACCCTCGCACAACTAGGTCGTGTTTTATTTGTAGTAGCCATGTCCAAATGTAACGGTTTTCCAACAGCAGAGTCAAGTGAAAAAATACACTCTTTTACAAAGTAAATAGGGAATAAACCCGGGAAAGAGATCCATTCCATAGCCATTAGAGTTTCTACTCCTGCCTTAAATTTCACATCATATATGAGAGGTCGAATTTGGTATTCTTGGGCATTCTTGTCCTTGACGTATTGAGTCCCTTTAGATGTAAAATCAAAAAAATCCTACAACAACGTCATACGTATAAGGACGTGCCTGTCTCTCAAATAGAAAATACTGCATTCACCCTTTATACCACATTGCGATGGTACAATTCGACGAATCTTACTAAGTTCTGGCCATCCATATGCAAACTTACCAACTACTGCATATTGAAGCCCTTCAATTATATTCATGCATTCAACTTCTGCCTCAGTGAATGTGATTAAAGGATGACCATTAACAAATGTTGCTCTCCTCAAAGGGATTGGATCAATATTGCTTTGTGTGCTCGTATTGATTGTGCTTGGTTTAAGAATGTTTGAGTAATCTAATGGTGTTTTTGTCTGTATGCCATTGTTAGGAACGACAGTAGGAACTTGTGGAGGCAATCCAGCCATTGGAAAAGGCTGGCCTACAGAAGAGGAGGCCATTAATTACCTCAATGGAGCTCAAAAACCAGAAATTTCCAGAAAGCTGTAGTTGTTCAGTCCTTCATCATCCTTTGAGGCTGCACTTACATCAACCAACAGTTTTTCACCTTAATAATACGATGCAACAGCTTTTGTGAGTGTAAAAGCTGCTGCTCGATTCTTCAATAATAATAACGCAAATTTTGCAGATGACTGTTGCGTTGGTTACTCTATTTAAGAACAACAAATTCCTTAAAAGATAGATTTAAACCATTTCTTCAACAACAGTGTAAAACAAAACCATTAATCTGAGATGTTGAACTCGATGCTTAATAACTAATCAATGTTCTTCAACAATCCTTGCATAACCATACACTTCATGCAAACAAGACAGTAGAAGCTTGAATTTTTCTAGATAATACGAATGCTACAGTAAATCGCAAATCTTATAATTAAGATCTAGCTCAAATGGTTATGAGTTTGTCTATGAAATCAGTTGTGGATTGTGCATAAAGAAAAGATGAATCATTTGATACCATGTTTGCGAAGATCCACCACTGGATTCCGGAATTAGTGACCATGAATAGTGACGAAATCACTATTTACCCTTCTTCCTCCTAACTTGGTTTTTTTGATTGACATACAGCTAAGAACTAGTCTTGGTCTTCTTTCTTTGTAGTAAAAATATTTTTTTGGTCTTTTAAATATTTCTAGTCTTCTAAATATCTTTTTAAATATTTCTTACTCCATAATAGTGTAATCTCTTATTGTTGGGATCATTGATGATGCTTGATATATTTTATAATATTATCTAAGTTTTTATATATTCTTGACTTGAAACTTTTTGTTTGCATTTCATACTGTGCTGAAATGATGGTTTCTAATTACTCTAATTATCATGTCTATATATTTTATCTCTAAGTTATTCATATATTATTTTTGTAATTCTCGTGGAGCAAAATTAATATATGATAACTGATGAATAAAATAGTAGAGTGAAAATAATTTTTCAGTAAACTATTATTTCAAGTCAATAATCATGCTTGCCTTAGTTTTAATTCTCACGGAAGAATTATTGTAGTCAAGATTATTGATCCTTAGTAAAAATATTCTCACGAAGTTTTTACTTTCTTTTATCACAATTCAAGCAAGAAAAATATTTCGGTTTAAATGTCACTGGTCTTAAGCTGATTAATTAACATAATTCTCATGGATTGTTATTAATTGGTAATTTCTTACTGAGAAAAATATAATTGTATTAGAAATAAGCAATTATTCTTTAGATAAATAAATGTAGAAAATGAGATTTTATTATAGTAATATTACCAAGTGAATTCAATGATTCCCAATTCTTTTTTAAACTATAACTCTTCCAAAAATATTTGTTTTTTTAAGTAATTAACAAGTTTTAAACCTCACTCACTTGTCAACAAAATTCTTCTCGATATGCATGACTTCCAGATTATGCCGAAGAAGATTGTGCTTCCAATAAGGTAATTCCCAAAATATGCTCTGTTTAGTCTAGTTGTGTGCGGCACCATAACTTGGTATCTTAGATGGTGGAGACTCTGTTGCTTTAGGAATATCCTTTACTCTGTTCCAAGTTTCTTCTGAACACAAGCAAGATGGTGGCTCCCCTAAATTAGTTCGGTTCTTCATATATGCACTTCTGTTTCGCCTAAATTCCTGATTCATTGGCAGGAATCTATGGTGGCAGTTGAACCATGTATTTTTACCTCCATGTTTCAAAGTAAATGCTTTAGTGTCTTCCATACAATAAGGGCAAGCTAACTTTCCAGCAGTCGATCATCCGGACAACGTTCCATAAGTAGGAAAATTATTTATAGTCCACATCAAAGCATCATGCAATCTAAAGTTTTGTTTGATTGATATATCATATGTTTCCACACCTTGATGCCATAATAATTGTAACTCATCAATCAAAGGTTGCAAGTATAATTCAATTAAAATTTTAGGATTGCGTGGACCTGAAAAAATACAAGTTAGCAATAGATATGGACTTGTCATATACAACTCGGGCGGAAAATTATATGGAGTAACAAATACTAGGCAACATGAATATATTGCAGCAGAGACAGCAAATGGAGTAAATTTGTGATGACCCGGCCCGTCGTCATGGGAGTTACCGCCCCGTTTCTCCCATATTATATTTCTCTATGTTTCAATATCAGCATTTGAGGTGGTCGGGTAGAATTGGATCAGTTTTAGATGGAAATGAGACACTTAGTCTCTTAAAGGGAAACTTGCTTTGGAAAAGTCAACTGGAAGTTGACTATTTAGTTAGAGGGCTCGGATGTGAATTCTGGTGATTTGGTTAGCTTGGGGGATGATTTGTGACTTAGGAGCACGATCGGAATTGAATTTGGAGGTCTGGTGTAGAATTAGGCTTGAAATGGCGAAGTTAGTATTTTGGCGAATTTCGGTTGATAGGTGAGATTTCGATCCAGGGGTTTGAATGGAATTCCGAGAGTTATCATAGCTCCGATTGGTGATTTTGGATGTGTGGGTAAAATTTATGGTCATTTGGAGGTGTTTTGGTCGGGTTTTTGATCGAATGTGTGTTTCAGAAGTTTTGAAGAAACTTAGGCTTGAATCCATGGTGAATTGATAATTTTGGTGTTGTTTGACGTGTTTTAATGATTGAAACAAGTTCGTATGATGTTTTGGGGTATGTTGGTATTTTTGGTTGAGGTCCCGGGGGCGTCGGGGTGATTCCGGGTGGCAAAACGGAAGTATTTTGGACTTGGAGTGTTGCAGAATTTTAGCAGCAGTTGCAGGCCACTTTTGGCCTTCGCGTTCCGGTAGGTTCATTCGCGTTCGCGTAGTTGTAACTTCTTGGCCATCGCGTTCGCGATGGTAGTCTCGCGTTCGCGTAAGAGGGCTTGGGGGCCCAGCCTAGCTTATTCATCGCGTTCGCGATGGGGATGTCGTGTTCGCATGAGAGGATCTCCTGGTGCATCACGTTCGTGTTTGGTCATTGCGTTCGCGTAGTGTTGGAAGCTGAAGCATCGCGTTCGCGTCTGGTGGTACGCGTTCACGTAGAGTTAATTGGTCAGTTGGAATTTTTGTTCATCGCGAACGCGGGAGAGGTCTCGCGTTCGCATAGAATAAAAAGCTGGAGACAGAAGGGTTTATCAGTGATATTTCATTCGCGGCCCATTTATCATTTCCTCCATTTTTAAACCACCTCAAGAGATTTTTGGTAGAAATTGAAGAGGGTTTTGACGGGAATTGATTGGAGTTAAGTCTCGTGACCTAGTAACGCTATTTTATTGAAGAATCAACCTTTAATTCTTGGAAAATTGGGTTAAAAATTGAAGTACTAGGGCTTTGGTTTTTGAAATGAAAATTTGGGATTTGAGGGAGAATTTTAACTCCGATTTTGGTAAATTTTATATGTACAGACTCGTGGCGAGACGAGGAATCTGGTGATGTGAATTTTGTAATTTTTCGAGAAGTGGGCACGGGGCTCGGGTTTTTCCAACTTCGTGATTTTTGGTGTTTTTCGAGTTCTTTCGATTGGGCTATGTTTCATTAGTCTATTGTAATGTATTACTTGTGGTTTTGATCATATTCGGCGCGCGAGGAGGTTGATTCGAGGGGAAAAGGCATAGCGAGCTAGACTTGTGGTCGACTTGAGATGAGTAATAGATGTAGATGATGACCTGAGGGTTTGAAACCCCGGTATATCACACTGTGACGCTATATTGAGGCGAGACACGTACTCTACAAGGAGTGAGGAGCTGGTTGTGATTGGGGACTATGGCTTAGTCCGTCCCGAGTGATGTTCGTACTGTGTTCTTGACTAGAGATTATTGATAAGCATCCTACTTGGATTTTTATGATATATCTGGGCCGTGTACATTTTATTTGAATCCCTTAGGGATTATTATCATTTCTTCCATAATGCTTAGCATGTTATATGATTTTAGTCCTGAGTTAAATATTGTTTCAAAATGCTTAGTCACATTCCAATGGTTTAAAAACTTAAACTATATTTAATAATTGGAACTGAGGACTATAACCTAACTTTCCTGTGTGGCTCATATGCATATTCTGGGCTGAGTGTGTATCAGGCTGCACGCCGCAGCGATGATGCGATGATATTGCGCTTGGACTGTAGGAGCCCCTCCGGAGTCTTAACCCCCACAGTGAGCGCGGGTACCCAAATGGATCGGGCTGCGTGACGCAACGGTCATGTGCATTGCATTGCATTCATACATTGATGTCTATCTATCATTATATTATTGCCATTTTCACCGTTAGTTGTGCTAAACTGTTGTCCGTAGCTTTACATATGTGGTACTTCGGGTATTCTTATTCTCAGTCATTATATATGCTTATTACTCAATGAGTTGAAAGTACACATTTTACTCCCTGCACCATGTGTGCAGATTCAGGTGTTTCAGAGGCTTTTAGCGTTGTTGCTGCTCTCCAGATTATCTCAGGACTTGTCGAGGTAGCTGCCTGGCATCCGCAGGACTCGACTTCTCCCCTTTATCCATTTACATTTCCGCATCCCAGACTTATGAATTTTGAGATTTCATTACTCAATTGTATTTAGAGGCACTAGACTCGTGACCCCAAATCTTTTGGGAGTTATATAGGTATTACTATGGCTTTCCGTATTGTTTCTATCTATTGTCAGAATTATTAATCTTGCTAGCTGTTATAAATATCTAATTGACTGGTGATGAGTTTTCATACTCGGGTTGAGAGTTTTACGATGGTCGTGCTTGCCTAGCAATTGTGTTGGTCACCATCACGATCGGGTTTGGGGTCGTGACAAGTTGGTATTAGAGCCTAGGTTACTAGGCCTCTTGAGTCATGAGCCGGTTAGTAGAGTCTTGTAGATCGGTACGGAGACGTCTGTATTTATCCTCGAGAGGCTACAGAACCTTTAGTAATCACTTCATATTCTGGAACTCTTGTCGTGCGGCTTTTTTGTTCCAAGAACTAAACTCCTATATTCTATTCTATCACAGATGGCGAAAACCCATGCTACCGGACATGGGAGACGACCACCATTACCACCCACTAGAGGCCGTGGGCGCGACCATGGTCATGGTTGAGGCAGAACAACAGGGACAGAACCCGTTGACCCAACAGTTGCCCCCATTCAGGACCAGTCTCCAGCTATAGATGCTCCAGCAGCACCTGTTCAGGCACCGGCAGTGCCCATCGTGATTCTTGGTCTACAGGAGGCTTTAGCTCAGATCCTATCCGTCTGTACTGGCCTGGCTCAGGCAGTCTCAGCCATTATTATCGTAGCTACCTCACAGACCGGGGGTGGTCATCAGACCCCCCGCATTTCGCACACCCGAGCAGGTTGTTCAGGGATTGCAGACACCGGGAGCATCCCCAGCTCAGCCAGTTACACTGGTTGCTCTAGTTGTGCCAGTCGCACCAGCTCCAGATTATATGGTTCCAGTTATGCCAGACGATGAGCTGTGTCGACTAGAGAGGTTCGGTAGACTCCAGCCTCCGACGTTCAGTGGTACTGAGGGCGAGGATTCCCAGGGATTTCTAGACAAGTGTCAGCGTATGCTTCACACTGTAGGGATTTTGGAGTCGAGTGGAGTGGATTTTACTACCTTCCAATTCTCAAGGCCTGCATTTACATCGTGGAAGGGGTTTGAGAGGTGTAGGCCTGTTGGAGCAGCGCCCCTTACATGGAAGCAGTTCTCCATACTATTTCTGGAGAAGTATGTATCGCAGTCTCGCAGGGAGGAGCTGCATCGTCAGTTTGAGTGGTTGATTCAGGGAGACATGATTGTGACCCAGTACGAGTTGAGGTTTACGCAGTTAGCTTGGCATGCTACATGGATGATCCCGACTGATAGAGAGAGGATTAGGAGGTTTATGGATGGCCTAAACTATCCACTCCACATTTTGATGACTAGAGAGAGGGTTATGGATGCTTCGTTCGATGAGGTAGTCGACATGTCTAGGGAGATTGAGATGGCTCGGCGTCAGGAGCTTGAGGAGAGGGAGGCCAAGAGGCCTCGAGGTTTAGGTAGCTTCAGTGGTGCTCCGTCTAGGGGCCAGTTCCAGCATTGTTGAATTCGATCCTTCAGGCCTCCTTAGTCAGGTCGCCCAGAGTATAGTGGGACTTCTTCAGGCCGTAGTCATCAGGGAGTTCAGCAGGGCCAGTCTTCACTTACTGCCATTCCAGCTCAGAGCTCTGCTCCTGCTTCTTCAGCTCAGGGTTCTTCAGTAGCGAGGGGTTCTCTTCAGTCCCCTTCTCCAGCACCGGGTAGTTGCTACGAGTGCGGTAAGCTTGGTCACATGAGGAGATAATTTCCTCGGCTTCGCGGTGGTCAGTCTCAGTAGAGGGATATGCCATCCTCTTATACTCCATCTACTTCAGCACCCTCCCAGTCAGGTAGAGGTAGGGGCCAGGCAGCTAGGGGCCGCCCTAGAGGGGGAGACCGATCTGGTGGTGGTCGAATCGATTTTATGCTCTTCCAGAGAGGAGGGACGCCATTGCATAAGATACTGTTATCATAGGTATTATTTCAATCTGCCACAGGGATGCTTCTATTTTATTTGATCCTAGATCTACATACTCCTATGTATCTTCATATTTTGCCCATCATTTGGGTACGACTTGCAGTTGTCTTACTTTGCCCGTGCACGTATCCACTACGGTGGGTGATACTATTATTGTGGATCATGTATATCGATCTCGTATGTTGACTATTGGGGGTCTGGAGACCCGAGTTGACTTCTTGTTGTTGGGAATGGTAGATTTTGATGTGATTCTAGGTATGGATTGGCTATCTCTGTACCATGCTATTCTTGACTGTCATGCCAAGACAGTTACGTTGGCTATTCTGGTGTTCCGAGGATTGAGTGGCGTGGGATGATTGACTATATTCCTAGCAGGGTGATTTCTTTCCTAAAGGCCCAGCAAATGGTTGGGAAAGGTTGCCTATCGTATTTGGCCTTTGTAAGAGATGTTGGAGCTGAGACTCCTAGTCTTGATTCTGTTCCCGTTGTGAGGTATTTCCCAGATGTGTTCCCAGCAGACCTGTCGGGCATGCCGCCGGACTGGGACATTGATTTTGGTATTGATCTGGTGTCGGGCACTCAGCCCATCTCCATTCCTCCGTATCGTATGGCACCAACAGAGTTAAAAGAACTAAAGGATCAACTTCAGGAACTCCTAGATAAGGGTTTCATTCGCCCGAGTGTGTCTCTGTTGGGTGCTCTGGTCTTATTTTTTAAGAATAAAGATGGCACAATGAGAATGTGCATTAAATACAGGCAGTTGAACAAGGTAACAGTGAAGAAAAAACATCCACTACCTCGTATTGAAGATTTGTTTGATCAGCTCCAGATGCAAGGGTATTCTCTAAGATTGATCTCCATTAAGGCTATCACCAGCTGAAGATTAGAGATTCTGATATTATGAAGACAGGTTTCAGGACGAGATATGGGCACTATGAGTTTCTAGTTATGTCTTTTGGATTGACTAATGCCCCAGCCGCGTTCATGCACCTGATGAACAGCGTGTTTCGGCCGTATCTGGATTAATTTGTTATCATTTTTATTGATGATATCCTGTGTGTTGTTGCAGAAGGGTAGAGTCATTGCATATGCTTCTCGTCAGTTGAATCCTCATGATAAGAACTACCCTGTACATGATTTGGATTTGGCTGTTACAGTTCATGCTTTGAAGATTTGGAGGCACTACTTATATGGCGTATCTTGCGAGGTATATACTGATCATCGCAACCTTCAGTATTTGTTCAAATAGAAGGATCTTAATTTGAGGCAGCGGGGGTGGCTTGAGTTACACAAGGATTATAACATTACCATTTCGTATCATCCGGGGAAGGCCAATATGGTGGCCGATGCTTTGAGCCGGAAGGCGGTGAGTAGGGGTAGTTTGGCGTACATTCTAGTTGGGGAGAGGCCCTTTTCAGTTGATGTCCAGGCTTTAGCCAATCGGATGGTGAGGCTAGATATTTCGGAGCCTAGTCGAGTATTGGCTTGTGTAGTTTCTCGGTCTTCCCTATATGACCGCATCAGAGAGCGCCAATACGATGATCCGCATTTGCTTGTCTTTAAGGACATGTTATAGCATGATGATGCAAGAGATGTGACTATTGATGGGCTTCGGGAGTTGATATTAGAGGAGGCCCACAACTCGCGGTATTCTATTCATCCAAGTGCCGCGAAGATGTTTCGGGATTTGAGACAACATTCCTAGGGAAGGAGAATGAAGAAGGATATTGTGAATCATGTAGCTCGGTGTCTCAACTGTCAGCAGGTGAAATATGAGCATCAGAGGCCCGGTGGTGTACTTCAGCGCATGGATATTCCCAAGTGGAAGTGGGAGAGGATTATTATGGATTTTGTGAGTGGTCTCCCTCGGACGTCGAGGAAGTTTGATTCGATTTGGGTGATTGTGGATCGGCTAACCAAGTCCGCACACTTCATTCCGATGTGTACTACCTATTCTTCGGAGTGGTTAGCAGAGATTTTAATCCGGGAGATCGTTTGGTTGCATGGGGTCCCAATTTATATTATCTCAGATAGGGGTACTCAGTTTACTTCCCAGTTTTGGAGGACTTTTCAGCGAGAGTTAGGTACCCAGGTAGAGTTGAGCACAGTGTTCCATCCTCAGATGGACGGGCAGTCCGAGCACTATCCAGATATTGGAGGACATTATACGTGCCTATGTTATTGATTTTGGAGGTTCTTGGGCTGAGTTCTTGCCACTTGCAGAGTTTGCTTGCAACAACAGCTATCAGTCCAGCATTCAGATGGCGCCGTATGAGGCCTTATATGGGAGACGATGTAGATCTGTGGTTGGTTGGTTTGAGCCCGGCGAGGCTAGGCTATTGGGGACATAGTTGGTCCAGGATGCCTTAGATAAGGTAAAAATGATCCAGGAGAGACTTCGTACAGCTAAGTCGCGTTAGAAGAGTTATATGGACCGGAAGGTTCGAGATGTATCGTATATGGTAGGCGAGAAGGTCTTGTTGAAGGTTTCGCCTATGAAGGGCATTACGAGATTTGGAATGAAAGGGAAGTTGAGTCCGCGGTTCATTGGCCCTTTTGAGATACTTAGGAGGATTGGGGAAGTGGACTATATGCTTGCTTTGCCACCCAGCCTGTTGGGAGTTCATCCAGTATTTTATGTATCTATGTTCCGGATGTATGTCGGGGACCCATCTCATGTGTTGGACTTCAGTACAGTTTAGTTGGATGATGATTTGACCTATGATATGGAGCCAGTGGCTATTTTGGGTCGTCAGGTTCGGAGATTGAGATCAAAGGATATAGCTTTGGTGAAGGTATAGTGGAGAGGTCGGCCCGTGGAAGAGGCTACTTGGGAGACAGAGCGGGAGATGCGGAGCAGATATCCTCACTTGTTTGAGACTTTATATATGTTTCTTGACCCACTCGAGGACGAGTGTTTGTTTTAGTTGGGGAGGATGTGACGACCCGGACCGTCTTCACGGGAGTTATCGCCCCGTTTCCCCTATATTACATTTCTCTATGTTTCAATATCAGTATTTGAGGTGTTCGGGTAGAATTGGATCGGTTTTAGATGGAAATGAGACACTTAATCTCTTAAAGGGAAGCTTGTTTTGGAAAAGTCAACTGGAAGTTGAATATTTAGTTAGAGGTATCGGATGTGAATTCTGATGATTTGGTTAGCTTCAGATGATTATTTGTGACTTAGGAGCGCGATCGGAATTGAATTTGGAGGTCCGGTGTAGAATTAGGCTTGAAATGGCGATTTTAGTATATTGGCGAATTCCCGTTGACAGGTGAGATTTTGTTCCGAGGGTCGGAATGGAATTCCGAGAGATGTAGTAGCTCCGTTAGGTGATTTTAGATGTGCGGGTAAAATATCAGGTCATTTGGAGGTGTGTTGGTCCGATTTTTGATCGAATGTGTGTTGCAGAAGTTTTGAAGAAACTTAGGCTTGAATTCGTGGTGAATTGATAATTTTGGTGTTGTTTGACGTGTTTTGATGATTGGAAAAAGTTCGTATGATGTTTTGGGGTATGTTGGTATTTTTGGTTAAGGTCCCGGGTGCCTCGAGGTGATTCCGGGTGGCAAAACTGAAGAATTTTGGACTTGAAGTGTTGTAGAATTTCAGCAGCAGTTGCAGGCTACTTTCGGCCTTACCGTTCGCATAGGTTCATTCTCGTTTAGTAGTTGTAACTTCTTGTCCATCGCGTTCGCGATGATAGCCTCGCATTCGCGTAAGAGAGCCTGGGGGCCCAGCCTAGCTTATTCATCGCGTTTGCAATGGGGATGTCGCGTTCGCGTAAGAGGATCTCCTGGTGCATCGCGTTCGCGTAGTGTTGGAAGCTGAAGCATCGCGTTTGCGTCTGGTGGTACGTGTTCGCATATAGTTAATTGGTCAATTGGAATTTTTGTTCATCGCGAACGCGGGAGAGGTCTCGCGTTCGCATAGAAGAAAAAGCTGGAGACAGAAGGGTTTATTAGTGATATTTCATCCGCGACCCATTTATCATTTCCTTCATTTTTGAACCACCTCAAGAGCTTTTTGGTAGAAATTGAAGAGGGTTTTGATGGGAATTGATTTGGAGGTAAGTCTCGTGACCTAGAAATGTTATTTTATTGAAGAATCAACCTTTAATTCTTGGAAAATTAGTTGAAAAATTGAAGAACTAGGGCTCGGGTTTTTGAAATGAAAATTTGAGATTTGAAGGAGCATTTGAACTCCGATTTTGGTAAATTTTATATGTACGGACTCGTAGCGAGACGAGGAATCCGGTGATATAAATTTTGTAATTTTTTGAGAAGTGGGCCCAGGGCTCGAGCTTTGCCAACTTCGTGATTTTTGGTGTTTTTCGAGTTCTTTCGATTGGGTTATGTTTCATCAGTCTATTGTAATGTATTCCTTGTGGTTTTGATCAGATTCAGCGCATGAGGAGGTTGATTCGACAGGAAAAGGCATAGCGATCTAGACTTGTGGCCGGCTTGAGGTGAGTATTGGATGTAGATGATGACCTGAGGGTTTGAAACCCGGGTATATCACACTGTGGTGCTATATTGAGGCGAGCCACGTACTCTACGAGGAGTGCGGGGTTGGTTGTTATTGGGGACTATGGCGTAGTCCATCCCGAGTGATGTTCGTACTGTGTTCTTGACTAGACATTATTGGTAAACATCATACTTGGATTTTTATGATATATCTAGGTCGTGCGCCGATTATTTGAATCCCTTAGGGATTATTATCACTGCTTCCATGATGTTTAGCATGTTATATGATTTCAGTCCTGAGTTAAACATTGTTTCGAAATGCTTAGACACATTCCTAAAGTTTAAAAACTTATACTATATTTAATAATAGGAACTGAGGACTATAACCTGACTTTGCTGTGTGGCTCATATGCATATTTTAGATTGAGTGTTGATCGGGCTGCACACCACAGCGATGATACGATGATATTGTGTTTGGTCTGTAGGAGCCCCTCCGGAGTCTGAACCCCCACAGTGAGCGTGGGTACCCAAATGGATCGGGCTGCGTGCCGCAGCGGTCATGTGCATTGCATTGCATTCATACATTGATGTCTATCTGTCATTGTCTTGTTGCCATTTTCACCGTTAGTTGTGCTGAGCTGTTGTCTGTAGCTTTACATATGTGGTATTTCAGGTATTCTCATTCTCAGTCATTATATATGCTTATTACTCACTGAGTTGGAAGTACTCATTTTACTCCCTGCACCATATGTGTAGATTCAGGTGCTGTGGAGTGTTCGTAGCATTGTTGCTGCTCTCCAGATTATCTCAGGATTGTCGAGGTAGTTCCCTGGCATCCGCAGGACCCGACTTCTCCACCTTATCCATTTACATTTCCGCATCCTAGACTTATGTATTTTGAGAATTCGTTACTCAGTTGTATTTGGAGGCTCTAGACTCGTGACCCCAGATCTTTTGGGAGTTATATTGGTATTACTATGGCTTTCCGTATTGTTTCTATCTATTTTCAGAATTATTAATCTTGCTAACTGTTATAAATATCTAATTGACTGGTGATGAGTTTTCATACTCGGGTTGAGAGTGTTACGATGGTCGGGCTTGCCTAGGAATTGTTTTGGGCGCCATCACGACCGGTGTTGCGGTCGTGACAAAATCCATCTGTGCATAACCCCAACCTAATGTGTCTTGGTTTCCTAGCAAACTCAGGGAACACCCTATCAAAATGCTTCAACGCTTATCCATCTGACGGATGGCAGAATATACCATGTGGCCTTCTATGTTCGTAGTGCCATCTCATATGAGGAGCAGAGTTCATTGATGCATACAACCTCTTTAACGTAGGCATAAGAGGTAAGTAATGCATCACTTTAACTGGAACTTGCTTTTTTGTATTGGCATTTGTGACTTCCTTAAAACGAGGCTGATTACAAAATTTATAGTTCTCTAGAGATGTGTCATCCTTATATAATAACATGCAAGCTTTCTCATAACAATCAATTCTCTCTGATGAAAGACCCAACTCCGAAACCAATTTTTTAGCAGTGTAGAAATCTTTTGGTAAGTCAATGTTGCTCGCATTAAGTTCATTCAAAAGACCAATAATAGAATCCATTCCCACTTGCGAAATAGAACTATCTGATTTGATACTTAGCAATATAACCGAAACAGAGAACTTGGAATGCACCGAGCCTTCATACAATGGAGGACTAGCTTCTAGTAACGGTTCATAGAAATACTTAGCCTTATCATTTGGTTCGGATTGAATCCCAAGAAACGTCCCAAAAGCATCCCTTATCATTTTATTGTATCGAGAAATTTCAATATTATGCTCCGCAATGGGGCTACCCTCACCACCAAAAGAATTATAAAAGTTAGCATCATCTAAACTAGCATGATTCTCCCCGTGAGTAGTCCATATATAATAATTTTCTACAAACCCTTTCTTGTAGAGATGGACTTTAACTTCGTCTGATTTCAATAACTTAACACATTTACATCTCACACAAGAACACCTAATCCTTCCTCCAATAAGAAAATCATCAAGTGTTTGAGCCTTAGAAATAAATTTAGCAACCCCTTCAATAAATTCATCCCTCAACCTCGCACGATTAGATTGATTCCTATTATACATCCATCTACGATGCACAAATTCCATCTATATAAATAAAAATCTATAAATGAGATATTTAAAATAATTTAATTTATTTAAACTATTTATAATGTTATACTCTTTCAAAGGTTCATTTCAGAAATATACAAATCATTGTTTCAAAGCACTTTAATTAATATATTTTATTCTTTAAATTAATATTTTTTAACACTCAAAATCACACATTAATACCTATTCTAAATAATATGTGTCTTTAAATATACTAATTAAATTTGAATAGCTTCTTAAATGTTCATATAATCTAAATTATTTAATGATTTCTAAAACAAAAAAAAATCCGTAACTAACAAGTGGAAGAGTTTTTATTTGGTATTGAGGAGGACAAAAGGATCAATAGAATCTTGAAAAACTAAAAGATCAAAAAGACAATTGGCTTTCTGTCTAAAGAGCTTTAACAAGATCACTTACAACACTAGAATCTTCAGATCTACCACTTTAAAAGAATGTAAAGAGGAAATGTAACAGAAGCGCCAATTAGTGTCATTATCATCAATGACAATAGCTTTGACTCACAAACTATAAATCAAGTTTGACAATACCTCCAAAACAGAAGAAAACAAAATCCAAAACATATTTACTATTTGTTCACTATGCTAGTACTTTTACTTTTAATGGAACCTAAAAAAACTCAGTACCATAAACAAAGAGAATGGGATTAATAGTATAAAGAACTTCAAGGTTAGGGGGGCTTGGTTTCTTGAATTATTTTTGGCTTAAACTTCACGTGACAGAGTTCAGAGTTTGCCGAGCCACCTAAAAATGCTTCTCATTTTACTAGAACAATGATTTGTGTGTGTAATAAATACATTTGTTTACTGAATTCTAAAAATAAAAATATATTGTTTTAACAACTGGAGCATGTAATACAAAAAAGTGCACTTTATCTCACAAAACAAAGAAACCTATTAACAAGTTCAACAATTATAATACTCACAAAACTATCGTCAGTATAATTTCATGCCTTAACTCTTTTGATTTAACATATCGAACACAGAGCAGCAAATCTGCAATAATCCTTAAATTCTAATAACAAAGGAGGGTTTGGGTTGGGGGGGGGGGGGAACTTACCTGGCAGTGGAAGGTCTCGACGGACTTGCAACGACGCAAATGTCACGACTCGGATTTTCTACCCTCGGGAATCGTGATGGTGCCTACTCGTAGAAGCTAGGCAAGCCAAATTTAGTAACTTTTCTTTTTTTTAAATAATCCTTTTAGCAATAATATTTTTAAACAATGTGAAGTAAGCAATAATAAGCAGAAGTCTTAAATTTAAATAGCTAACCAAGATACTGAATTCCAACATAATCTCTACCCAAGAACTGGAGTCACATACTCACTAACATCTAAGAAATACTAAATATAACGTCTGAAAGAAAAATAAATCTGTTTATCCTTAATACAAAGAGATGACAATCTAATGTAAGGATAGAAGGGCGACGCCGGGCCTGCAGACGCCTGCAAGGCTACCTCGGGTCTCTCCGGACTGAAGGTATGCTCCCGAACAAAAGCTGCTGCTGCTATTGCTCGAAACCTGGACATGTGAGAAAATGCACAGAGTGTAGCATCAGCACAACCGACCCCATGTGCTGGTAAGTGCCTAGCCTAACCTCGGCGAAGTAGTGACGAGGCTAGATTGGACATCACATAAACCTGTGCCGAAATATATATATACCAGTACAACAAAAAATAGCAAGAACATAACAATTTAAACTGGGGAAAGGAGCATGCTTCAGGGGTAACAGTTAGAAACAAATATCAGGAATAATAGTAAGTACATATACAGATTAACTTCTAGCAATAACAAATAAACAAGGCAAAATTTCATATTCAACTCATCTCATTGCAGGCGTGCAATCTGATCCCATTTCTCAATATCTCGTGTTAGGCGTACCACTCGCTCCCATTTCAATATATCATGTGTGGTAGACGTGCCACTCGCTCCCATCTCAATATATCATGTGTGGTAGGCGTACCACTCGCTCCCATCTCAATATATCATGTGGTAGGCGTATCACCCGCTCCCATTTCAATATCACTTGTGGTAGGCATACCACCCGCTACCTTTACTTTCAACACAATACACAATACAAGACTGGCAAGGGAACAATCAATTTAATACTCTTCCCAGTAAGGGAATAATCAAATCAATACTTTTCCCAGCAAGGGAACAATAACAACAAGTCAAATATCCCGACAAGGGAGAGTCATCTATAACCAATCCTATTTAACTTCTTTTTAACATTTATAATACCAATATTCAGTCAAGATTTTCATAGATCAAGCAAGAGTGTACAATTATCAAATTAAGACTCACGGTCATACTCGACATCGACGCATGGATACTCGTCACCATGCCCATACGTAATACTCCACACAAAATAGGTAGCAATTATGACTCAACTCCTAATCCCTCAAGCTAGTGTTAAAATAAACACTTACCTCAACTTCCACGGCCGAAACAATCCACAACGACCGCTTTCCCTTTTGAATTTGGCTCCAACTCAATCTAATGTGTACAATAAGGACTTCATAATATCAATATATGCTTAACAAATCAACCCCAATGCCAAAATATGAATTTCCAAGCTTTCTTCCCAAAATTTCAAAAAATCAACCCCATGCCCGCTTGCTCAAAACACGAGGTTCAGACCAAAAACAAATCCCCCATTCACCCATGAGCCCGAATATATAATTTGTTTTCAAATTTGACAACAAAACTAGGCCTAAATCAAGAAAATATAGAAAACCCTAACACAACCCATTTCCCCCCATTTCAACACTAGATTACATGATTTAAGCCTAGAAGTTTGATTAATAATGATGGAAAATAAAGAAAACAAGTTGGAATTTGATAACCAAGTGGTCTTGAAGAAAGGAGGCTTCAATGGACGTCTAAGTGCTTGGAGAAGAAAGGAGTTCGTGTATTTATGAAGGAATCCGTAGCTATTGTTTCTGAAAATTAACATTTAACTGGGAAAATTTTCCCTCTGCATTTGCGGGAAGGGATTCGCATTCGCGAAGGGTTGACATGAATGAACATCGCTTTCGTGTGATAGGGGAGGACGCGAACGCGAACGCGAAGAGAAAAAGGCTGGGTTCCTGGATTTAGGCCTATGCGAACGCGTGAAGTCCCACATGAATGCGATGAAGAAGGCTGCAAGGTTACACGTTCGTGAACCTTCGAATATGAATGTGAAGAGGCAGTTACTGGGGTCCCAAGATTTGCATACGCGAACGCGTGAAAAGATACGCGATCGCGAAGGAAGAAAATGAAAGGCATCGCGAACGCGAGTGTGACGACCCAAAGGGGGTCATCACCTGTTTTCTCATTAGTTCTGTGCTTCCGAGGACATAAAAACCTCATTTTTACCTGCCTAGATTGGCGTGCACAATCCGGGTGCGTAGCCGGAAAGTTTTTGTGTTCAAATATATGAAATCTGTGAAAAAAATTAGAAGAATTTTGATATTAATATGATTAAAGTTGACTTTGGTCAACGTTTTTCGTAAACGGACCTAGACCCGTAATGTGACGGTACCAGAGGGTCCGTAGAAAAATATGGGAGTCGGGCAGTGCCCGGAGTCGAAATCCGAGGTCTAGAACCTGAGTAAAAGAATTTTTCTGTTAAATTGTTTTTCTGAAATTATTAAGGAAAATGGAAATGAATATTGATTAAAATACTATGGTATCGGGATCGTTTCTTTTCGACGTCCGGTACAAGTCTTCAATATGTGTTAAGCGCTTTCTATGAAGTTTGGTCGAAATCGGACGTCGTTTGACGTGTTTCGGACCGAATTATCTTAAGTTAGAAGTTTAAGAAGTTTGAAATGAAAATGATGATTTAGAGGCTTGATTCATTGATTTTGATGTTGTTTTGGCGATTTGATCGCTCGAGTAAGTTCGTGGGATGTTGTTAAGTTATTGTGTGTGTTTGGTTGGGAGCCCTGAGGGCTCAGGTGTGTTTTTGGAGGTGTTCGGGGTGGTTTTTGACGTAAGAAGTTAGCAGATTTTCTGCAATTTTTTGCACAGGGGTTTTCTTCATCGCGTTCGCATCACTTGGTTCGCGTTCGGATAGTTCGGTGATTTTCTCCCTTTGCGTTCGAGTGTTGACCTCGCAAACGCGTAAGCCAAATTCAGGCCCTAGTATTTTCCCTTCATCGTGTTCGCGTTCTGGCCATCGCGATCACGATGTTCTGTTGTGTCCTCTATCGCATTCACGTTCCTTAACACGCGTTCGCGTAGGCCAATCTTGGACCCCCAGAATTTTCCTCTACGCGTTCGCGTTGGCCCTCATGCGAACGAGATGAATTGCCCAGTCTACCCTTCGCCCTATTCCTGCAAAGGCGAAGGGCAATTTTGCCCAGTTATATTTTTAATTTTCAGAACAGTACACATGGGTTTTTCACAAAATTTCTCACGAGCTCTCTTCTCTCCCAAGCTTTAGCAAGCAATTAAAGCTCCCATTCTTCAAGGTCACTTGGGTAAGTAATTCCCCAATCATTTCCTTCACTTTTCCTTCATTAATTACCAAGTTTCTAAGTCTAAATCATGAAATCAAAGTAGAAATTATGGGTTTTGGGTAGAGTTAGGGTTTTGAGAATGTGGGGTGATTCAACCTCAATTTGTGGTCGAATCTTAAAACAAATTATATATTTGAACTCGTGGGGTTATAGGTGACTAGGTTTTGGTCCGAGCCTCGTATTTCGACCATGTGGGCCCGATATCGAATTTTGGTATTTTTGGAAGAATGCTAGAAAACTCATTTCTAGGCTATGGGATTATGTTGTTAAGCCCTAATTGATATTATTGAATTAATTATGCCTAGATACCATTGTTTCGGAGTCGAATTGTATAGGAAAGGCGGTATTGGAGATTTGATTGCTATTCTTTGGACCGAGGTAAGTGTTTGTTCTAACATTGGCTTGAGGGAATAGGATTATGATATTATTCGCTAACTGCTAAATGTGGAGTACAGTGTATAGGCATGGTGACGATTATCTATGCACCGGAGTCTAGCATGACCGTGAGTCTTAATTGTGTTTGACTCGGATTTTGTGATACATCTTCCTTGTTTAATTGATAAGTTTCATCTAATGTGAATGGTTGAGGAAGAATTGTGATTGGCATATTGTTGGAGCGTTGGCTCGAACTGGAAATTGATAATTTAGAAAGAAGTGAATAAAGGAAGAATTGTTGTGATTATTCCCTTGCCGAGATGCGTAGTCTATTATTGTTGTTTCTCCTTTGCCGGGATTTAAGCATTATATGTACCCTCTCTTGCAGGGATATTTTCGGTTGTTAGTTGTACCCTTGCCGGGTTAAACTGTTATGTTATTAAATTCCCCTAATGGGGCCTCCTCTAGAAAGATTATATGTATTATGAATTATGAAATGGGATCGTGTGGCATGCCGTCCACTTATGAATTATGAAATTATTTCGTTTGGCACGCCGTCCACTTATGAATTATGAAATGGGATCGTGCGGAACATCATCCACTTATGATTATGAAATGGGATCGTGTGGCATGCCGTCCACTTATGAATTATGAAAATGGGATTGTGTGGCATGCCGTCGACTTATAAATATATACTATGGGATCGTATGGTGCGCGGACCACTTATATGAGTCATGGTATTGATGTAGTTTAGTTGCTATATCCGTCGATCTGTTTTCACTGCAGTTTTGCTATGTCTGCGGATGCCTTGTGGAGACTTGATCGGTTCTCCAAGCTCTTCACCATCACCTTCAGCGGTGCTTCATCAGAGGATCCACATGATTTCTTATTCATCTGTTATGAGATCCTTAGGACCTAGTGGAGACCAATGGGGTAGATTTTTCCACCTTCCGACATGAAGGATCCGCCAAGACTTGGTGGAGGGATTATTGCCTATCTAGACCAGCATTGTCTCCAGCATTGACATGGGATCAGTTCGCGGAGTTGTTTTTGCAGAAAATTCTCCCAGTCATTCATCGGGAGGCACTTCGCAGGCAGTTTGAGCGCCTCCAGTAGGGCTCCATGACAGTTACACAGTATGAGACTCGGTTTATTGATTTGGAACGCCATGCTATTATGATACTCCCCATAGAGTGAGAGAGGGTATGGATATTTATTGATGGGTTGATTCAGCCGATCCGTCTTCAGATGGCTATGGGAGCTGGTAGTGATATTTTCTTT
The DNA here is from genome assembly GCA_026770625.1 of Nicotiana glauca. Lineage (NCBI taxonomy): Eukaryota > Viridiplantae > Streptophyta > Magnoliopsida > Solanales > Solanaceae > Nicotiana > Nicotiana glauca. The sequence goes on from MU731792.1 coordinate 24,823, forward strand.
CAGGAGGCAGCCAATGCGGCCCGCCGAGTTGAGATGGCCCTCGCACGGGGAGGTGGACAGGTGTCAGATAAGAGGCCTCGTCATTCTGGTAGATTCAGCGGTACCTCATCTGGAGGTAGCGATTCTTATGGTAGAGGCCATTCATCGAGGCCCTTTCAGTCACCTCTTCAAGTTTCTCATGGTACTTCAAGTGGCCTTGGCTCTCAGTCGCAGTATTCCGACCAACAGCTATTCAATTCACCATCAACACCTATCAGCGCGCCACCATTCCGTTATTCTCAGCAGCCGAGGACTTCTTACACTTGTGATGACACGAGACATATTGCCAGGTATTGCCCTCGAGCTTCTGACAGCTCTCAGCAGCAGGGTCCTCATCCTATGATTCAGGCGTCAGGTGATCCACAGGCCACCAAGCCAGCTAGAAGTAGGGGTAGAGATCATAGAAGTGGAGGTATAGACTATAGAGGTGGAGCTCGGACCGACAGAGGTAGGGGTCAGCCAGTAGTCGATCGTCCTAAGACATAGTTCGGGGAGGTAGGGCCCAGCCCCGGTGTTATACTTTGCCAGCTAGGCCAGAGGATGAGTCTTTATATGCTGTCATTACAGGTACTATTCCGGTCGGTGATAGGGATGCTTCAGTGCTATTTGACCCTGGGTCTACGTATTAATATGTGTCGTCTAATTTTGCACCCTACTTGGCTATGCCTAGTGATGCTTTGGCCATCCTTGTTTATGTATCTACACTAATGGGTGATTCTATAGTGGTTGACCGAGTTCATCATTCCTGTGTGGTAGTGTTTGAGGGTCTTGAGATACGTGTTGATTTACTGCTTTTAGACATGGTGGATTTTGATGTTATATTGTCCCCGTATCATGCTATCTTGGATTGTCACGCCAGGACCGTGACCTTGGCTTTGCCAGATTTGCCCCGATTGGAGTGGAGAGGGACCACAGGACATGCCATCCATAGTGTTATTTCATATGTTAAGGCTCGACGCATGGTCGAGAAGGGGTTTTTAGCTTATTTGGCATATGTTCGCGATTCTAGCATAGAGGTTCCATCTATTTACTCTGTTCCTATTGTTCGGGAGTTCCCAGAGGTTTTCCCTTCAGACCTACCGGGTATGCCACCCAACAGTGATATTGATTTCTATATTGATTTGGCCCTAGGCACGCTGCCCATTTCTATTCTGCCGTATTGCATGACCCCGCCAGAGTCGAAGGAGTTAAAAGACCAGTTGCAGGATTTTCTAGAGAAGGGTTTTATCAGGCCTAGTGTTTCTCCTTGGGGTGCGCCGGTGTTATTTGTGAAGAAAAAGGATGGATCGATGAGGATGTGCATTGATTACCGACAATTAAACAAGGTGACGATTAAGAATAATTATCCACTTCCGAGGATTGATGATTTTTTTTAACTGCCGAGGATTGATGATTTTTTTAACAGCTTCAGGGTACGAAGGTGTTTTCAAAGATAGACTTGAGATTTGGCTACCATCAGCTGAGGATTAGGGCGTCCGATGTCCCTAAGACAGTATTTCGCACTCGGTATGGGCATTATGAGTATGTCATTCGGGTTGACCAATGCCCCAGCAGCATTTATGTAGTTGATGAACCGAGTATTCTAGCCTTATCTAGACTTGTTCGTGATAGTCTTTATTGATGATATTCTGGTGTACTCCCGCATCCAAGAGGAGCACGAGCAACACCTCAGAGTGGTTCTTCAGACTCTGAAAGATAGTCAGTTCTATACTATGTTCTCGAAGTGCGAGTTCCGATTGAGTTCAGTTGCATTTATGGGTCATGTCATATCAGCAGAGGGTATTCATATAGACCCGAAGAAGATTGAGGCAGTCAAGAATTAGCCTCGACCAGCTTCAACGATTGAGATTCGGAGTTTCTTGGGGTTAGCAGGTTATTACCGTCGGTTCGTGGAGGGATTTTCATCTATAGCAGCCCCGATGACCAGATTCACCCAGAAGGGTGCCCAGTTCAGATGGTCAGACGAGTGTGAGGAGAGCTTTCAGAAGATCAAGACAGCTCTGACTACGGCACCGATATTGGTTTTGCCTACTGGTTCAGGGCCTTATACAGTTTATGGTGATGCTCCCTGTATTGGGCTTAGTGCGGTATTGATGCAGGATGGCAGAGTCATAGCTTATGCTAAGAGGCAATTGAAGATCCACGAGAAAAATTATCCGGTCCATGATCTAGAGTTGGCAGCCATTGTTCATGCTTTGAAGATTTGGACGCATTACTTATATGGTGTGACGTGCGAGGTGTACACGAACCATAAGAGCCTTCAATACTTGTTCAAGCCAAAGTAGTTGAATTTGAGGCAGCGGAGGTGGTTGGAATTATTGAAAGACTATGATGTTACTATTTTGTACCACCCAGGGAGAGCCAATGTGGTGGCCGATGCATTGAGTAGGAAGTCCGCAGCATGGGTAGTCTTGCTTATGTTCCGGTCAGTCAGAGACCGCTTGCCTTGGATATTCAGGCTTTGGCCCATCGGCTGGTGAGGTTGGACATTTCTGAGCCTAGCAGAGTGTTAGCTTGCACGGTTCGCTCGTTCTTCATTATTGGAGAGTATCCGTGATCAGCAGTTTGATGATCCCCATTTATGTGTCGTGAGAGACACGGTGCAGTGTGGAGGTGCCACAAAGGTGACCTTAGATGATGATGGTATTTTGAGGCTGCAGGGGCGAGTTTGTGTGCCCAATGTCGATGGGATTCGAGAGTTGATCTTAGCGGAGGCCCATAGTTCGTAGTATTCTATTCACCCGGGCGCCGCGAAGATGTATCAGGACTTGCGGCAGCATTATTGCTTACATAGGATGAAGAAAGAAATTGTTGCATATGTGGCACGGTGTTTGAACTGTTAGTAGGTCAAGTATGAGCATCAGAGGCCTGGTGGGTTGTTTCAGAGGATTAAGCTTCCCAAGTGGAAGTGGGAGAGGATTACCATGGATTTCGTTACTGGACTTCCGATGACTCGGAAGAAGTTTGATGCCATTTGGGTCATTGTTGATATGCTGATCAAGTCAGCGAATTTTATTCCTGTTGCAGCCACATATTCATCGGAGAGGTTAGCTGAGATCTACATTCGAGAGATTGTTCGCCTTCATGGGGGGCTGGCATCTATCATTTCGGAACGGGGTACGCAGTTTACCTCGCACTTCTGGAGAGTAGTACAGCAGAGTTAGGCACCCAGGTTGAATTAAGCACAACATTCCATCCTCAGACGGACGGCCAGTCCGAGAGGACTATTCAGATATTGGAGGATATGCTCCAAGCCTGTGTCATTGATTTTGGAGGCTCGTGGGACCAGTTTTTGCCTTTAGCATAGTTCGCCTACAACAATAGCTACCAATCCAGCATTAAGATGGCTCCATATGAGGCGTTGTATGGTAGGCAATGTCGGTCTCCAATCGGATGGTTTGAGCCGGGAGAGGCTCAGTTATTGGGTATAGATTTAGTCAATGAGGCCTTGGATAAGGTCAGGATCATTAAGGACAGGCTTCCTTCGGCTCAGTCGCGATAAAAGAGTTATGCGGATCGCAAGGTTCGAGATGCAGCTTTCATGGTTGGTGAGCGAGTATTGCTCCGTGTATCGCCTATGAAGGGCGTGATGAGATTCGGGAAGAAGGGCAAGCTTAGACCTAGGTTCATTGGCCCATTTGAGATTCTAGATTATGTGGGAGAGGTGGCTTATAGACTTGCCTTGCCACCTAGCTTGTCAGTCAAGCATCCAGTGTTTCATGTGTCCATGCTTCGGAGGTATCACGGCGATCCAGCCCATGTGTTAGATTTCAGCACTGTCCAATTGGACACGGATCTGTCTTACGAGGAGTAGCCGGTAGCTATCCTAGACCGGCAGGTTCGACAGTTGAGGTCGAAGTGTTTTCCTACAGTGCATGTCTAGTGGAGAGGTCAGCCTCCTGAGGCATCGACTTGGGAGTCTGAGTCTGATATGCGGAATTGTTATCCTCATCTATTTCCTGACTCAGGTACTTCTTTCTTTTGTCCGTTCGAGGACGAACGGTTGTTTTAGAGGTGGAGAATGTGACGACCCAAAGGGGGTCATCACCTGCTTCCTCATTCGTTCCGTGCTTTCGAGGCCTTGAAAACCTCACTTATACTTGCCTCGATTGTCGTGCACAGTCCAGGCACGTAGCCGAAAAGTTTTTATGTTGAAATATGTGAAATTTGTGAAAAACAAATTTGAAGAATTTTGATATTAATATGATTAAAGGTGACATTGATCAACGTTTTGGGTAAACGGACCCGGACCTATGATTTGACGGTTCCGGATTGTCCGTAGAAAAATATGGGACTTGGGCATGTGCCTGGAGTCGAAATCCGAGTTCTAGAACCCTTGTAAAAGAATTTTTCTGTTAAATTATTTTTCTAAAATTATTAAAGAAAATAGAAACGAATATTGATTAAAAGACTATGGTATCGGGCTCGTATTTTGGTTCCAACGCCCGGGTACAAGTCTTAAATATGTGTTAAGCGCTTTCTGTGAAGTTTGGTCGAAATCAGACGTCGTTTGACGTGTTTCAAACCTAATTATCTAAAGTTAGAAGTTTAAGAAGTTTGAAATGAAAATGATGATTTTGAGATTTGATTCATTGATTTTGATGTTGTTTTGGCGATTTGATCGCTCGAGTATGTTCGTGGGATGTTGTTAAGTTAGTGTGTGTGTTTGGTTCGGAGCCCCGAGGGCTCGGGTGTGTTTTCGGAGGTGTTCGGGGTGGTTTTGGACTTAAGAAGTTAGCAGATTTTTTGCAATTGTTTGCACAGGGGTTTTCTTCATCGCGTTCGCATCTCTAGGTTCGCGTTCGCCTAGTTCTATGCTTTTCCCCCTTCGCGTTTGCATCTTGACCTCGCGAACGCGTAAGCCAAATTCAGGCCCCAGTATTTTCCCTTCATCGCGTTCACGTTTTGGCCATCACGATCGCGATGTTCTGTTGTGTCCTCTATCGCGTTTGCGTTCTTTAACACGCGTTCGCGTAGGCCAATCTTGGACCCCCAGCATTTTCCTCTACACGTTCGCGTTGGCCCTCACGCGAACGCGATGAATTGCCCAGTCTACCCTTCGTGAACGCGACCCTCTTCCCGTGAACGTGAAGGGCAATTTTGCCCAATTATATTTTTAATTTTCAGAACAGTACACACGGGTTTTTCACAAAATTTCTCACGAGCTCTCTTCTCTTCCAAGCTTTAGCAAGCCATTAAAGCTCCCATTCTTCAATGTCACTTGGGTAAGTAATTCCCCACTCATTTCATTCACTTTTCCTTCATTAATTACCAAGTTTCTAAGTCTAAATCATGAAACCAAAGTAGAAATTAAGGGTTTTGGGTAGAGTTAGGGTTTTGAGAATGTTGGGTGATTCAACTTCAATTTGGGGTCGAATGTTAAAACAAATTATATATTTGAACTCGTGGGGTTATGGGTAACTAGGTTTTGGTCTGAGCCTCGTGTTTGGACCATGTGGGCCCGGTGTCGAATTTTGGTATTTTTGGAAGAATGCAAGAAAACTCATTTCTAGGCTATGGGATTATGTTGTTGAGCCCTAATTGATATTATTGAATTAATTGTTCCTAGGTACCATTGTTTCGGAGTCGGATTGTAGAGGAAAGGCGGTATTGGAGAGTTGATTTCTATTCTTTGGACCGAGGTAAGTATTTTTTCTAACTTTGGCTTGAGGGAATAGGACTAGGATATTATTTGCTAACTACTAAATGTGGAGTACAGTGTATAGGCATCATGACGGTTATCTATGCACCGGAGTCTAGCATGACCGTGAGTCTTAATTGTGTTTGACTCGGATTTTGTGATACATCTTCCATGTTTAATTGATAAGTTTCATATAATGTGAATGGTTGAGGAAGAATTGTGATTGGCATATTGTTGGAGCGTTGGCTCGAACTGGAAATTGATAATTGAGAATGAAGTGATTAAAAGAAGAAGTGTAGTGATTGTTCCCTTGCCGAGATGCGTAGTCTATTATTGTTGTTGCTCCCTTGCCGGGATTTAAGCATTATATTTACCCTCCCTTGCCGGGATATTTGGGATATTAGTTGTACCCTTGCCTGGTTAAATCGTTATGTTGTTGAATTCCCCTAATGGGGCCTCCTCTAGAAAGATTATATGTATTATGAATTATGAAATGGGATCGTGTGGCACGCCCTCCACTTATGAATTATGAAATGGGTTCGTTTAGCACGCCGTCCACTTATGAATTATGAAATAGGATTGTGCGGAACGTCGTCCACTTATGATTATGAAATGGGATCGTGTGGCATGTCGTCCACTTATGAATTATGAAAATGGGATCGTGTGGCACGCCGTCCACTTATAAATGTATACTATGGGATCGTATGGCGCGCAGACCACTTATATGAGTCATGGTATTGATGTAGTTTAGTTGTTATATCCATCGATCTGTTTTCACTGTATCCTCCCAAGCATGCCCCTTCCCCGTTTTAGTTGATGTTTTCAGTTGTTATCTCCGTTGCCTTTGTATATATATATATCTGCACAGGTTGTTTTTGGTAGGTCATGTCTAGTTTGGTCACTACTTTGCCGGGGTTAGGCTATGCACTTACCAGCACATGGGGTCGGTTGTGATGATGCTACACTCTGTGCATCTTTTTGCTCAGATCCAGGAGCAGCTTTTGGACAGCAGCAATAGGATTGCCCAGGAGCTATCTTCAGTCCAGGGACTCACGAGGTAGCCTAGCTGGCATTCGCAGGCCGAAGTCCCTTCTATGTTTTAGTTTGTTTTCTTTGTTTCGAGACAAACAGTATGTAATATCATTTCAGACTTTTTTTAGTACAATATATCAGTCCGTAAGCTAGTGACACCAGATTCTGGGTAGAGATGTGTTTCAACTTCCGCAAAATTTTATTTCAGTTATATAAACATAAAAGACTTCCGCTTTTAATTAAAGGTTTATTATTGTTATTACTGTTGTGTTGTTATCGGAAAATGTTTGAATGTTTGGCTTGCCTAGCTCCGACAGTAGGCACCATCACGACACCCGATGGTGGGAAATCCGGGTCATGATATAGAGGGTAGTGACGCGAACGCAAAGAAGGTTTTTCTGCAACAGCTGGAGCTTATTTTTTTGCAACTTTTCTAAGTTCAAAACCACCCCGAAACACCTCCGAAACACTCTCGAGCCCTCAGGGCTCCTAACCAAATACGTACACTAACTCAAAAACATCCTATGAAGTTAACCGTGCGAACAAATATCCAAAATAACATCAGAAACGAGGAATCAAACCTCAAAATCACTAATTTTTCTTAAAACTTCATAAACTCCCAAGTTTAGAGATTCAAGTCCGAAACACGTCAAATGACGTCCGATTTCAACCAAACGTCACAAAAATATCTTAAAACACATATAAGACCTATACTAGGCGCCGGAACCAAAATACGGGCTCGACCCCAACACGTTCTAATCAATTTTTCATTTCCATTTTCCTTAACAATTTCAGAAAACTAATTTCTTTTAAAAAATTTATTTCTCGGGCTCGGCACCTCGAATTTTGATTTCGAACATTCGCCCGAGTCCCATAGTTTTTTATGGACCATCCGAGACCATCGAATCATGGGTCAGGGTCCGTTTACCCAAAATATTGACCAAAGTCAACTTTACTCATTTTAATTTCAAATTTTTCGCATTTTCACAAAATTTCATATATAAGCTTTTCGGCTACTCGCCCGAACTGTGCATGCAAATCGAGGTAACTAAAAATGAGGTTTCAAAGGCCTCTAAATCATGAAAAGAGAGAGAAAATAGGTGATAACCCCTTTGGGTCGTCACATTCTCCACCTCTAAAATAATCATTCGTCCTCGAACGGACAAAACAAAGAAGTACCTGAGTCGGGAAATAGATAAGGATAACGGCTCCGCATATCAGACTCAGACTCCCAGGTCGATGCCTCAGGGGGTTGACCTTTCCACTGAACACGAATAGAAGAAAAACTCTTGGATATCAACTGACAAACCTGCCGGTCTAGAAGAGCTACCAGCTCCTCCTTATAAAATAAATCCTTGTCCAACTAGACAGTGCTGAAATCTAACACGTGGGCTGGATCGCCGTGATACCTGTGAAGTATGGATACATGAAAAACTGGGTGCACGGCTGATAAGCTAGGAAGCAATGCAAGTCTGTAAACCACCTCTCCCACTCGATCAAGAATCTCAAATGGCCTAATGAATATAGGGCTAAGCTTGCCCTTCTTCCCAAATCTCATCACGCCCTTCATAGGAAACACTCGGAGCAATACTTGCTCACCAGCCATGAAAGCTACATCTCAAACCTTACGATATGCATAGCTCTTTTTCCTGAACTGAGTCGAACGAAGCCTATCCTAAATGATCTTGATCTTGCCCAAGGCCTCCTGAACCAAATTCGTACCTATCAATCGAGCCCCTCCCGGCTCGAACCATCCAACTAGAAACCGTTACCACCCACCATATAAACCCTCATAAGGACACATCTGGATGATCGACTGGTAACTATTGTTGTAGGAAAACTCCGCTAAAGGAAAGAACTGATCCCACGAGCCTCCAAAGTCAATAATGCAAGCTCAAAGCATATCCTCCAAAATCTAAATAGTTCGCTCGGACAGACCGTGCGTTTGGGGATGAAAGGCTGTGCTCAACTCAACCCGTGTGCCCAAATCTCGCTGAACTGCACCCCAGAAGCACGAGGTAAACTGTGTACCCCAGTCCGAAATGATAGATACCGGCACACCATGAAAGCGAACAATCTCCCGGAGATAAATCTCAGCTAATCTCTCGGATGAATAGGAGACTGCCACAGGAATGAAATGTGCTGACTTGGTCAGCCTATCCACAATGACCCAGACTACATCAAACTTCTTCCGATTCAACGGAAGTCCGGTAACAAAGTCCATAGTGATCCTCTCCCACTTCCAGTCGGGAAGCTCGATCCTCCAAAATAAACCATCCGGTCACTGATGCTCGTACTTAACTTGTTGACTATTCAGACAGCGAGCCACATATGCTATGATATCCTTCTTCATTCTACGTCACCAGTAATGCTGCCGCAAGTCCTGATTTATCTTTGCAGCGCCCGGATGAATAGAGTACCTGGAACTGTGGGCCTCCTCTAAGATCAACTCTCGATGTCCACCACATTGGGCATGCAAGCTCGCCCCTGCAATCTCAAAACTCCAGCCGAATCTAAGGTAACATGTTGGGCACCTCCACGCTGCACCGTGTCCTTGAGGACACATAAACAGGGATCATCAAATTGTCGATCATGAATATGCTCCAATAATGAAGAATGAGCGACCGTGCAAGCCAGCACATGACTAGGCTCAGAAACATCCAGTCTCACGAACTTATTGGCTAGGACGTGAACATACAAAGCAAGCGGCCTCTGAATGACTGGAATATAAGCAAGACTACCCATACTAGCTAATTTCCTACTCAAAGTATCGGCCACCACATTGGACTTTCCCGGATGGTATAAAATGGTGACATCATAATCCTTCAAAAACTCCAACCACCTCCTCTGCCTCAAATTCAAATCCTTTTGCTTGAACAAGCACTGAAGATTCTTGTGGTTAGTGAACACCTTACATGCCACGCCATACAAATAGTGCCTCCAAATCTTCAAGGCGTGAACAATAGCTGCCAACTCTAAATCATGCTCTGGATAATTCTTCTCATGAATCTTCAACTGCCTCAAAGCATAATCAATAACCTTGCCACCCTGCATCAACACTGCACCAAGCCCAATATGGGAAGCATCACAATAGACTGTATAAGGCCTTGATCCTGTGGGCAAAACCAACACCGGTGCCGTAGTCAGAGCTGTCTTGAGCTTCTGAAAGCTCGCCTCACACTCGTTCGACCATCTGAACCGGGCACCTTTCTGAGTCAACCTGGTCATCAGGGCTACAATAGATAAAAAACTTCCACAAACTTACGGTAGTACGCTGCCAACCCCAAAAAACTCCGAATCTCCGTAGCTGATGCTGGTCTAGGCCAGCTCTTGATTGCCTCAATCTTCTTCGGGTCCACATGAATACCCTCTTCTGGTACAACGTGACCCAGAAAGGCTATCGAACTTAGCCAGAACTCGCACTTGGAGAACTTGGCATATAACTAACTATCCCTCAGGGTCTGAAGAACCGCTCTAAGGTGCTGCTCATGCTCCTCCTGGATGCTGGCGTACACCAAAATATCATCAATAAAGACTATCATGAACATGTCCATATATGGCCTGAACGCTCGGTTCATCAACTCCATAAATGCTGCTGGGGCATTGGTCAACCCAAATGACATGACCAATAACTCATAATGCCCATACCGAGTACGAAGAGTTGTCTTAGGGACATCAGATGCCCTAATCCTCAACTAATGGTAGCCGGATCTCAAGTCAATCTTGGAAAATACCCTGGCACCCTGAAGCTGGTCAAACAAATCATCAATCCTCGGTAGTGGATACTTATTCTTAATCATTACCTTGTTTAATTACAGGTAATCTATGAACATCCGCATTGATACGTCCTTCTTCTTGACAAATAACACTTGCGCGCCCTAAGGAGAAACACTAGGTCTGATAAAACCCTTCTCTAGCAAATCCTATAACTGGTCCTTTAACTCCTTCAGCTCCGGTGGGGCCATACGATATGGCGGGATAGAAACTGGCTGAGTGCCTGGAGCAAATCAATATAGAAATAATGTCCCTGTCGAGTGGCATACCCGGCAGGTCTAAAGGGAAAACATCTGGAAACTCCCGAACAATAGGCACAGAATCTATAGAAGGAACCTCTACACTGGAATCATGAACATAGGACAAATAGGCTAGACACCCCTTCTCGACCATACGTCGAGCCTTCACGTACGAAATGAACCTACGGGTAGAATAGCTTGGAGTGCCCCTCCACTCTAAACGAGGCATATGGGGCAATGCTAAGGTCACAGTCTTGGCATGGTAGTCCAAGATAGTGTGATAGGGTGATAACCAATCCATACCCAAAATGATATCAAAGTCAACCATATCTAAGAGAAATAAGTCTACACGGGTCTCAAGACCCCCAATCACTACAATACATGAACAATGGACTCGGTCAACCATGATATAGTCACCCACCGGCGTAGATACATACACAGGAATACCCAAAGCATCACTAGGCATGGCCAAGCATGGTGCAAAATAAGATGAAACATATGAATATGTAGACCCTAGATCAAATAGTACCAAAACATCTCGATCACACACTAGAACCATACCTATAATGGCTGCATCTGAAGCCTCATCCTCTGGCCTACCATGAAGAGCATAACAACGAGGCTGGCCCCCATTACCCTGAGCTGTGTGCCTAGATTGATCTGCTACTAGCTGACATCCGCCCCTGGCGGTCTGAGCTCCACCTCTATGACCTCTGCCTCCACCTCTAGTACCTCTACCCCCACCTCTAGCTGGCTGGGCGGCTTGTGGAACATCTGGTGCCTAAATCATAAGACGAGGACCTTGCTGCTGAGAACTGCTCGAAGCTCGAGGGCAACACCTAGCAATATGCCTCGTGTTGCCAGAAGTGAAACAATCCTTCAGGGGACGGCCCTGGAAACTCTGAAGTGGTTGCGCACTGATGGGAGCTGACGGTGCACTAAATGGCTGCTGATCTGAATGATGCCCACAGAAACCACAATCACCTGGGGCACCCTGAGAAACCTGGAGGGCTGACTGGAAGGGCCTAGAAGACTGACCCCTAGCATATGAATCCCTGCCTCCAGATGAGGCACCACTAAATCGGCCTGACTGACGGTGTCTCTTGTCCGCTCTATGACCACCCACATGTGGTAATACCATCTCAATCCTCCGGGCCACATTGGCTGCCTCTTGAAAAGTAATACCACTCCCGACCTCTCTGGCCATTTGGAGACAAATAAGCTGGATCAAACCATCAATAAATTTCCTTACCCTCTCCCTCTCAGTGGGGAGTATGACAAGAGCATGGTGAGCTCGATCGATAAACTTGCTCTCATACTAAGTGACCGTCATAGAACCCTGCTGGAGGCACTCAAACTCTCTCTAATATGCATCACTCTGAGTAACGGGGAGAAACTTCTCCATGAACAACTCTGAAAACTGATCCCAAGTCAAAGACGGCGACCCTACTGGTCTAGCTAAACAGAAATCCCTCCACCAAGTCTTGGCGGATCCAGATAGGCGAAATACAGAAAAATCAACTCCATTGGACTCAACAATTCCCATGTTCCGAAGGACCTTGTGGCAGCTATATAAGAAATCCTGGGGGTCCTCAGAAGAAGCACCACTGAATATAGTAGTAAAGAGTTTGGTGAACCTGTCCAGCCTCCACAAAGCATCTGCGGACATAGCTACGCCATCGCCGATCTGAGCAACTAGCCCCGGCTGAACTGTCATAGCTGGCTGAACCATTGAAATCTGACCCTTGGGAACTACCTGCTCCGGAGTACGTGCAGCAGGAGTCTGGGCTCCTCCTCCAGCCTGAGAAGTGGCTGGTGCTACAGGAAGCAATCCTGCTCGGATGACACTCACCACGCCCACCAACCAGACCAAAGCGTCCTGAAAAACTGGGGTAGCAATAAACCTCTCTGGGACATAAGCTGGGCCCACCGGAACTGCTGCGGCTGGGGCCAAAACCTCCTCGTCAATGTCAGCCTGAGGTTCCACCAGTGGTGTTGCTGCTTGGGGCTGAGCTCTGCCCCTACCTCGGCCTCTAGTACGGCCTCGTTCTTTGCCCCAAGCGAGAGCTGCCTGGGGCTCGGACTGCTGATCAGTAGATGAGGAAGCGTGTGTTCTTTCCATCTGTGAGAGAATAGAGTAGAAATTCAATTAGCATTTAGAAACAGAACTACACGACAAGAAAGAACAAATGTGAAACTTTTCCTAAATCTTTGGCCTCTGGGGGATAAATACAGACGTCTCTGTATCGATCCCTCAGACTCTACCAAGTTTGTCCGTGAGTTGTGAGACCTATGTAACCTAGTGCTCTGATACAAACTTTTCACGACCCGGATTTTCCACCCTCGGGAGTCGTAATGGCACCTACTTATAGAAGCTAGGCAAGCCAAATTTAGTTACTTTTCCTTTGATGAACAATCCTTTTAGCAATAATATTTTTAAATAATGAAAAGTCAGCAATAATAAGCGGAAGTCTTAAATTTAAATAGCTAAACAAGATACTGAATTCCAACATAATCTCTACCCAAGAACTAGAGTCACATACTCACGAACATCTAAGAAATTCTAAATACAAGGTCTGAAAGAAAGATAAATATGTTTATCCTGAATACAAAGAGATGACAGTCTAATGTAAGGATATAAGGGAGACGCCGGGCCTGCGGATGCTTGCAAGGCTACCTCGGGTCTCTCCGGACTGAACGTATGCTCCCGAACTAAAGTTGTTGCTCCTATTGCTCGAAACCTGGACCTGCGCAAAAATGCACAGAGTGTAGGATCAGCACAACCGACCCCATGTGTTGGTAAGTGCCTAGCCTAACCCCAGCGAAGTAGTGACGAGGCTAGACTAGACATCACATAAACCTGTGCAGAAATATATATATACCGGTACAACAGAAAATAGCAAGAACATAACAATTTAATCTATGGAGGGAAGCATGCTTTAGGGGTAATAGTTAGAAACAAATATCAGGAATAATAGTAAGTACATCTATAGCTTAACTTCTAGCAATAAGGAATAAACAAGGCAAATTTCATATTCAACTCATCTCGTTGCAGGCATGCAAACCGATCCCATTTCTCAATATCTCGTGGTAGGCGTACCACCCTCTCCTATTTCAATATATCATGTGTGGTAGGTGTACCACTCGCTCCAATCTCAATATATCTTGTGTGGTAGGCGTACCACTCGCTCCTATCTCAATATATCATGTGGTAAGCGTACCACCCACTCCTATTTCAATATCACTTGTGGTAAACATACCACCCGCTCCCTTTACTTTCAACACAATACACTATACGAACCCAGTAAGGGAACAATCAATTTAATACTCTTCCCGGCAAGGGAATAATCAAATCATTACATTTCCTGGCAAGGAAACAATAGCAACAAGTCAAACATCCCGACAAGGGAGAGTCAGCTATAACCAATCCTATTCAACTTCTTTTTAACATTTATAATACCAATATTCAGTCAAGATTTTCATAGGATCAAGCAAGAGTGTACAATTATCAAATTAAGAATCACGGTCATGCTCGACATCGATGCATGGATACTCATCACCATGCCCATACGTCGTACTCTACACAAAACAGGTAACAATTATGACTCTACTCCTAATCCCTCAAGCTAGGGTTAAAACAAACACTTACCTCAACTTCCACGGCCAAATCAATCCACAACGACCGCTTTCCCTTTCGAATTCTGCTCTAACTTAATCAAATCTATAAAATAAGGACTTCATAATATCAATATATTCTAAACAAATCAACCACAACGCCTAAATATGGATTTACAAGCTTTCTTCCCAAAATTCCAAAAAATCGACCCCGGATGCACTTGGTCAATACACGAGTTCGGACCAAAAACAAATCTCTCATCCACCCACAAGCTCTAATATATAATTTTTTTTCAAATTCGACCCCAAAACGAGGTCTAAATCAAGAAAATATAGAAAACCCTAACTCTACCCATTTTCCCCCATTTCAACCCTAGATTACATGATTTAAGCCTAGGAGTTTGATTAATAATGATGAAAAATGAAGAAAACAAGTTGGAATGGAATAACCAAGTGGTCTTGAAGAAAGAAGGTTTCAATGGACGTCTAAATGCTTGGAGAAGAAAGGAGTTCGTATATTTTTGAAGGAATCCAGTAACTACTGTTTCGAAAAATTAACATTTAACTGAGCAAAATTTGCCCTTCACGTTTGTGGGAAGGGATCCGCGTTCGCGAAGGGTTGACATGAATGAACAACGCGTTCGTGATAGGGGAGGACGCGAACGCAAAGAGAAAAAGGCGGGTTCCAGGATGTAGGCCTATGCGAACGCGTGAAGGCCCACACGAACGCAATGAAGAAGGCTTCAATGCTACGTGTTCGCAAACCTTCGAATGCGAACGTGAAGAGGAAGTTACTAGGGTCCCAAGCTTGACTTATGCGAACAAGTGAAAAGATACGCGATCGCGAAGGAAGAAAATCAAAGCCATCGCGAACGCAAGGGTAGTGACGCGAATGCGAAGAAGGTTTTTCTGCAACAGTTGGAGCTTATTTTTCTGCAACTTTTCTAAATTTAAAACCACCCCGGAACACAACCGAAACACTCCCGAGCCCTTGGGGCTCCTAACCAAACAAGTACACTAACTCAAAAACATCCTACGAACTTAACCGTGCAATCAAATCGCCAAAATAACATCAGAAACGAGGAATCAAACCTCAAAATCACTAATTTTTCTTAAAATTTCATAAACTTCCAATTTTAGATATTCAAGTCCGAAACATGTCAAATGACATCCGATTTTAACCAAACGTCACAGAAATATATTAAAACACGTATAAGACCAGTACCAAGCGCCGGAACAAAAATACGGTCCTCATACCAACACGTTCTAATAAATTTTTTATTTCTATTTTCCTTAACAATTTCAAAAAAATAATTTCTTTAAAAAGTTCATTTCTCGGGCTCGGGGCCTTGGATTTTGATTCCGGGACTTCGCCCGAGTCCCATATTTTTCTACGGACCCTCTGGGACCGTCAAATCATAGGCCCGGGTCCGTTTACCCAAAATGTTGACCAAAGTCAACTTTACTCATTTTAATATCAAATTTTTAGCATTTTCACAAAATTTCACATATAAGCTTTCTGGCGACTCGCCCGGAATGCGCATGCAAATTGAGGCAACTAAAAATAAGGTTTCCAAGGCCTAGGAAGCACGGAAAGAGAGAGAAAACCGGTGATGACCCATTTGGATCATCACAGCAAGCGAGTGCTACTCATTGATGGATGCGACGGGTTTCGGTGGGGGAAGTTTAAGTGCGAGAGAGAGACGAGAGAAGGAAGAAAAGAGCAAAAGGAAAAGGAAAAGAAAGGAACTCGTTGAGGGTTTCTTAAAAATCTCTCCGATTGATTTGGTCAGTAATTTGGTCAAAAGTAGTCAACCTCATTTTACTAAACATTTCCGACCAAAAATGTCGTTATTTTTTTAATTTATTTCTTTTTTTTAATTGTTTCCAACCGAATTGGTCGCTAAAAGTGACTCGGAATTTTCTGCCAAAATTTAAGATGGACATAGGCGGAATATTAATCGTATGTATTATTAAAAATTGAAAAATTATATATTTATGCATATTCCGACCGATTCTGTCAGAAATTTCGGTCGAAAATGGGCCGTTTTTTTAGTAATGTTCATTAATTTGATTCTCTCAAATAGTAGTTAAAATATTACAAATCTATAGCATTGATTATCCAATCTCTGCGGGACGATATATTAAACCATATTAGAATTCGTCAGAGTACGAGCAGGGAATTCCAATACACATTGGCCTTGTCAAATTTTTAGCGTCGTTGCCAGGGATTGGCATACATCTACATCAGATTAAATTTTTTATTACTAATTTGAGAATTTTTTATTATTATTATTAAATTGTTCTAATTATTATTATTATTATTTTTTTTATTATTATTACTATTACTATTATTATTATTATTATTATTATTATTATTATTATTATTATTATTATTATTATTATTATTATTATTATTATTATTATTATTATTATTTCTGTCAGTGTTTTCACTATCTACTATTAAGTACTTTCTACTACTTCTATCATTAGTTTTTCTTTAGTATATTTAGTATAATATTACTAGTTATTTTTATCTACAAATACTATTCTACCATTATCTCTAATTACTATTATTTACTAGTACTAGCTTTACTTATACTTAATATATATTATCGTGCTTTTTTTTTCTAACTATTTTTTTTGTCTTTGATAATTTTTTTAGTTATTTTATTAGCTACTAGTACTGCTTTAGAAACTATTATTAAATTTTAAATAGTTTATGACCCGTTCTTCTACAAAAAAGTTGCCTAGTGACGATCCAGAAATCTTCTCAAAGCATAGCTCGTGAAGGAATGGAGAATCAGGGAGTAGGAAACATCCAACCACCAGTGTGTGTGAAGGATTAGCTTGATGATGTAGCACCAAGGACAGCAAACAAAATCCTAAGGGATTATGCTGGACCTGGCCTCTTCAACTATGAATCAAATATCAGAAAACCTCCAGTGGCAACCAACAACTTTGAAAACAGGATTGCGCTGATTCAAATGATTCAACAAGCAGGGCCATATCAATAAAGGCCTCAACAAGCTCATTCAAGTCTTGATGACCTTTTGTATAAGTACATTAAGGTCACTGATGAAAACATGGAAAGCCAGGGTTCAGCCCTCAAAAAGCTGGAAATGCAATTAAGCCAATTGCAACTCGTATGTCAGAAAAGATTCAAGGTCCTTGCCAAGCAATGCAGGAAAAAAATACAAATGAGCACCATAAGGCCATCACCTTATGGTCAGGTAAGGAGCTTGATGAACCATATGCATACAAGTCAGAATAACATGTAAATAAGGGCATGAATGTTGAAATACCCTCCGAACTATCTGAAGAGAGAGAAGTCTAGAAAAAAAAAAAAAAATAATATTGAAAAATTGACTCCTTTCCCTATGAGAATTCCTTTTCCGCAAAAATGGAAAAGTGAAAATCATGATAATCAATTTTCAAATCTTTTGGAAATTTTAAAACAAATCCACATTAATATTCCTTCAACTGATGCTTTGTTGCAAATGCCTTCTTATGCCAAATTATTAAAAGAAATTTTGTCAAGTAAAATAAATTTGGAAGAAGTTTCTGTGGTGATACTTACTGAAAAATGCAGTTCTATACTTCAAAATAAGCTACCACAAAAACTTGGTGATCCAGGTAGTTTTACAATTCCATGCACTTTGGGAGGAGTATATTTTGAAAAAGTACTTTGTGATTTTGGAGCTTCAATTAACTTGATGTCATTTTCTATCTTTAGAAAATTAAATCTTGGTGAAATGAAAGACGTAGGTGTTTCTCTTCAATTTGTAGATCAAAGTACTAAGAAACCTAAGGGAATAATTGAAAATGTGCTCGTAAGAGTAGATAAGTTTGTTTTCCCTGTAGATTTTATACTACTTGAAATGAAGGAATGTCCTGATGAACCAATTATTTTAGGTAGACTATTTCTTGCCACAGAAAGAGAAATCATAGATGTCCATCAAGGACAATTAATTTTGAGAGTTGATGAAGAAAGTGACATTTTTGATATGCAAAAGATATTAAGATTTTCAGGAGATGAGACATCAACTTCGTGTTTTTCGATTGACATGCTTAATTATCTTACAGATGAATTCAAATATTATCAATTCATTCCAGACTCAATGTAAAGATGGTTGGCCAAATCTGGCACCATACAAGATGATGATCCTATCACCAGAAGAGAAGCTGAAAAACTAGAAAAAGATTCTGAAGAGAAGGAGATGCAACCAGAACAAGTTCAACCAAAAGTTGAACTCAAAGTTCTTCCATCCCATTTAAAATAGATTTATCTTTATAAAGAATTATTTCCAATAATTAGTTCATCTTCTCTTACTGCATGATAAGAAGAAAAACTGATTAAAGTGTTAAAAGCACACAAAGGAGCCTTGGGGTGCACTATAGAAGATATCAAAAGGATTAATCCAACTGTTTATACGCACAAAATCCTCATGAAGGATAGCTACAGGCCGATATTCCAACCCCAAAGGAGATTGAAATCAACAAGTCAGGAATTAGTAAAAAAGGAGATCATAAAGCTTTTGGTGAAATGCATTATTTATCCCATTTTAGATAGCCCATGTGTAACGACCCGATCGATCGTTTTGAGCTTTTGTACTTCGCTCGCCAGTTCTCGGGAATGACTAGCCCTATGTGATATATTAAGACTTATGTAAATCGTCAATTTTTGTTTTCAGGGTAATCGGAACAGATTAGGAAGAATAGTTCTCAGTTTGAAACTTAAAATTTGAAAGGTTGACCAAGTTTTGACTTGTTAGTAAATGATCTCAGATTGAAATTTTTATGATTTGGTTAGCTCCGTTAGGGGATTTGGGACATATGAGTGTGATCGCAATATGTTTTAGAGGTTCGCAGTAGATTTGGGCTTGAATTGGCGAAATTGGAATTTTGGCGTTTTCTGGTCGATGGGTGAGATTTTGATATAGAGTTGGAATGGAATTCCGGAAGTTGCAGCAAGTTCATTGAGTCATATGTGATGTGTGTGAAAAATTTCAGGTCATCCGGACGAGGTTTGATGGACTTTTTTATCAAAAGAGGAATTCAGAAGTTTTTGGAACCTTAGGATTGAATCCGATGTTATTTGGTTGATTCGATGTTGTATTAGGTGTTTCAAAGATTTTTATAAGTTTGGATAGTGGAATGTGACTTTGTTGTTCTTTTGGTTGTGGTCCGGGAGGCCTCAGGGTAATTTCGGATAGTTGACGGGTGATTTTGAGTTAGGTTTGGTAGCTGAAGTTTTCTGTTGCTGTCAAATTCACACCTGCGGCTAGGGGACCGCAAGTGCGGACTCACAGAAGTATATTTTTTAGCCGTAGAAGTGGCTAGGAGAGGGGCAGTCTAGGACCATAGAAGTGAGGACCTGGTCGCACTTGCGATTGCATAGGTGCGGATTTCTTTGCGCATATGCGGCCTTGGAGTTTTAAGTGAATATTGCAAGTGCACATCTAGGACCACAGGTGCGGGTCTGCAGGTGTAGCCATCTAAATGCAGGTACGGTTTTTTTGGGTCAAAATATGTTTATTTCACTCTTCGCGTTTTTGAGTGATTTTTCATAACATTTCAAACGGGAAGAAGCTTTGGAGAGCTAAATGAAGGGAGAATTCAAGAGGGCTACTTAGAGGAAAGGTCCTTGGTCCCTAAACTCATTTTTATGATATTTTTAAGGTTGTAAGCTTGTATTATATGGGAAAATCAGTAGCAAATTGGAAGTATGGGCATGGAAATTAAAGACCTAAATCTAGGGATTTGAAGGGTCGTTTGTGGTCGAATTTTGATGTATTTGATATATATGAACTTATAAAAGTGTAAGGATTGTACTTTTATGATTTGTATCGAATTCTGATGTGTGGGCCCGGGGGTCAGGTTTGGTCGATTTCCGGATTCTTAACGTAAATTTATTATTTCCAAGAGGGCTTTGTTCCCTTAGCATATTTTGATGGTATAATTCTGTTTTGGATAGATCTGGAGCATCCAGAGAATGATTGGAGAGGCAAAGGAAACGCGGATTAGAGTTTGAACTAGATAGAGGTAAGCAAGGACTGTAAATACTGTTCTAAGGGTATGAAACCCCGATTTTCACATCGTTGTGCTACTTTGGGGTGACGCACATGCTAGATAACGAGCGTAGGGTCGTGCACCATTGGGGATTGTGACTTGGTCCATCCCGTACGACTATTAAGTCACGTATTTTACTTGAAACTATTCAATATTGCTATATTTTGGAAAATATTATTGTGTTTGGGGCTAAATGTCATGTCTAGGCCTTGTGCCGATTATTTGGACCCTTAGGGGCTTTTACTACTGTTTTTCCTCACTATTTTGGTTTAGTGTTTACACTCAGTCATGCTATGTTCTTAATATTTCCATAACTCAGTTTTATTCACTCCTTTTTATTTCATAAATTATTTTGAGCCGAGTACTTACTTTACTGTCAGCTCGAGGGGCTTGAGTGAGAACTGACTGAGTGAGGTCGATTACCTGTGTTGTGAGGATATCATGGGATCGGGCTGCACGTCATAGCATGTGGTACTGATTTGTGATATATGAGAGGCCAAGGGCCTAATTTATTATGCCATGAGGTGACTTGTGATTGATATGAGGCCAAGAGCGTGTTTATTATGCCATGAGATGGCTTGTTATTGCATTTGGGTCGTAAGGGGACCCTCCCGGAGTCTTTACACCCCCAGTGAGTGCATGTACCTAGTGTGAGTAATGTGTTATAGCCCGAGGGGCTGTTATTATTTCATATTAAAGCCCGAGGGCATGTTCTTGATCCATATTGCCCGAGGGTAGTTCTTGATTCATGTTATGCTCGAGGGGCTGATTACGAGTGATTGTGAGGTAGGGCGAGGGACTGATTCTGTTGATATTATGCCCGAGGGGTGATTTATGGTACATATTTTGCCGAGGGGCTATTTACGTTTCTATCATTTTCACTCACTATTTTATCACTCATTTGAAACTATTGGAAGTTGTGTTTAAAGGTTTTACCGAAACTGAGCATGATTTTTGAACTAAATTATTTCTGTATTGTTTTGGCAATGTATTGCTTTTGTTGTAGTGTTATGACATGGCTTACGTGTTTTCGTACTGCTGAACTTTAATTTACTTTTATTACTTACTGAGTTGGCATACTCACATTACTCCCTACACTTTGTGTGCAGATTCAGATAGTTCTGAACCCGGTAGCGGGTGTTGATTGCTTAGTGGAAGAGTCATTAGAGTTATCAAGGTAGCTGCCTGACGTTCGCAGCACTCCCTTTATCCCTCTTGTCTTCCTTAGATTGTATTTAGTATATTTTTAGACTCTTCATTATATTCCAACCTTAGTAGATGCTCATGACTTGTGACACCCCGATGTCAGGCTTGTGTATTTATTCTGTACTGTTCATTTAGACTTATATTATGAGATATCTGATTAATTAAAGGCTTAAAAATTGTTCTTATTGATTAAATGGTTAATTCAGGATATGTGTCGGCTGGCCTAGTTTCACGATAGGTGCCATCACGGCGGGGTCGGTTTTACGGTACTGACAAGTTGGTATCAGAGCCTAGGTTACATAGGTCTCGCGAGTCATGAGCAGGTTGAGTAGAGTCTCGCGGATCATTATAGAGACATTTGTACTTATCCCCGGGAGGCTGCAGAACCTTTATGAAAAACTCCACATTCTTGAATTATTATCATGCATCCTTGATTCAGCTTGAAATATAACCCTTTGAATTCCTTCCACGCATTCATTTGTGCACATGAGCGCTTGGTGTCCTTTGTGCATTGATGGCTTGTGATCCCCTGATCGAGGGGCGAGGTATGATTTTCTGTGCAATGATGTTATGCCAGTCTGGAGGACATTAGGCCGGGTTTTGCCTGAAGCTTGAGCACTGAGGTGCTGATTGTTTGGGTATGTTTCTAGATCTATATGTTTTGTTGTGTCTCTATTAAGTGAAGTGATGACGGGATAGCCACGTGATTAGGGTGATGTGACTGCGATATGTGTTCATATGAATTGAACAAGATGAGAAGGGTCTACTTTGGGGTAGAAAAAACTATTGGTGTTTGATTTCCATCGTAATTTGATGTATAGCCCCGAGTTGTGGGTGTGGTGAAGGATCTTTTCATGTTGCCTAGTTGAGAAGTGAAGTAGATTTCACTTTGTGATATAAGTTCAGACTTAGGAAGATTAAAGGACAACTTATAGTTTATGATGGTGGAAGGGTATAAAGAGATGTTAGTTTGAGTTGAAGAAGTTGGGTTATCTTCTACGGAGTGTTCTAAAGTTTGTGTGATTCTTATGTTTTTGTTGGAAGATCTCCTTTAACCGTGAAGTATATGTGTTGCAATTTAAATTTTGGGTCGCTTAAGAAAGTGGGCTTGACTGTACGAGGGTGAACGTAAGATTTGTAGAAGATTTGAAGTAATAAATGGTCTGTGTTACACGAGCTTATAAAGGATTGAGTTTAATCTTACTATGGTATTATGGTAGTAATAGAGTATATACATTATGAGTTATTGTGTGTTTTGATCTATGGCTTTCAGCCAAGTGGGGGAGTCTGCTATTTATTAGTCGATTGCACGGTAATATGTTATGTTGGTTCAAGTTTGAAGCGTACTAGTGAACCAGTTATAGCTTACGGAGAATTAGACCGAGGATGCTCAAGTAAAGGAAAAAAATTTCAATAAAGGTTATGCTTTATAGGTGTATGAGAATCACGGGATGACTTGAGTTGTTATTGTTAAAGGATGTACGGTGTATAGAATAGGAAGTTGTTTGGTTGCATTAAGGTAAGGTTACAATCTGCGGTGTTGGAGTGCTATTGGAGAACAGGTCATCCAGTCCGTTTGATCGGTCTAATTGCTGTTTGAGTAGAGTGGATGACTCTCAAGAATGGTTCTAATGGGTTCAAGATTTTACATATAATAATTAAAGATTTTCAAGTCGTATATTGGGTAGAAGATGAGGTATGCATTGGAGGGTGTCAAGACTCGTAGTATTTCTATATCATTACAAGATTCTATATTTCAGTATCAGGAAGGTAAAGGTAATGTCTTTGGATTCACATGAAGTCCCTTCGGGGTAGGTATTTTAAATGTGGTGTTTTTAGGAATAGTTAAGAGTGTATTCAGCGGCTTATGAGCCTTAGACTGTGTGGTTTATGCTTGGGTCTAGTGTGGTGAGTCTGGTTTGAGGACATTGTGGTGTTATAGCATGAAGAAGTATCAAGTTGAAGGTAAATCAGAAGGAAACTCGGATAGATAGCATAGCTTGGTAGTAGGCCAGATTGGCATGGTCAGGATATCATTTGTTCTTTGGGTGCTTACGAGGTAATGAGTTTTGACAAGTGTTTCGCTGCTCTTGTGTTTTAGTGGCCTGTGTAGCTTGGTTGAGTTAGAAGGATTCAGTCCTGACGGTTCAGATGACTAGATAAATGAGATCACTGATTGGTATGGCTTGATGCGGGTGTACATTTGAGGAAGGGCGATGCGTTTGAGTTGAGGATACTCCATTAGTATTGCGGCACTCTCTTATTTGATCGACTGCTGATATACAAGTTTGCTTGGTGGAATAGAAGAACTATAGGAGTACCTCTCGTGGAATGATTGGGTATTAGAGGTGTGGTATGTATTCGGACAACGGAATTGGGATTGGATATCATGATTCACGTGGTGCATCAAATTGAAAAGCTGGTCATTCTAATAAACATGTTAGGTCGTGGTTGTGGACCACGTACATCAGTCTTATGTTATAATTATTGGAGGTTTGGAGACCCGAGTGGATCCTTTGTTGCTTGGTATGTTTGATTTTGGATGTGATATTGGGCATAGACTGGTTATCTTAGTGTCGTGTTATTTCAGACTGTTACACTAAGACGGCGATGTTGGCTACACCGGGGATACCACGGAGTGGGTGGCGAGGTTCGATGGATTATGTCCCTAGTAGGTTAGTTTTATTTTTTAAGACCCAGCGAATGGCTGGGAAGGGTTGTCCTTATTATTTGGCCTTTGTGATGGATGTTAGTGTAGAGACTATTACCATTGATTCAGTTCCGGTGGTGAGGGATCTTTCGGATGTGTTTCCTTTCGCTAGGCATATCGCTGGGCAAGGTTGTTGATTTCGATATTGATTTGGTGTCAGACACCGTATTGTGTGGCACCGGCAGAGTTAAAGGAGTTGAAGGAGCAGATTTAGGAACTCCTTGGTAAGGCATTCCTTGGTAGGCCAATATGGATGTCTCTTCTACGTTGAATCGACTTGGTTGACTTCGAGTTGTATTGTTGAGAGAGGTGTTGATTCGATTGTTAGTGAGCTTATTAGTGATATGGGGAGATCTATGAGTTACCTTCCCATGTTGTGAGGCGTTAGGATTTGTTGGTTATAGGCACATATGGTGCGGGTTTTATTGGGACCTCTTAGTAGAATTCGAGCGGGAAGAGTATTGGGTATTGCTTGGTGGATGGCGTATCGATTATGTCCTTTTGGGTTTGTGTAATGTAATGTCAATTGCTTCGTCGTGGTTATGAGGATTTTATTTGGTCTAGATATCAAATTGTGTGTGGTTGTTGATTTTGAGCGTAGTGACTTGAGGTGTTTCATGTGGATCAGTGTTTGGATAGGGTCGAGCATTCCAGCGAAGTTAGGTAGAGGTATGACCCTTCGGGTTAGATTTGTGTGTTCTTTTTATATAAAGTATGATGGGTTCTCGTCATTGTGTGTGGAGGCACTAGTGAGCTTGCAGTACATCTCTCTCATTTGAGACATTTTCATGATTTTAGTATGTTCAGATTGTTGTTTATTGGTGCGCAGATTTCATGAGTTGTGCCCTTAGTTTGTATTGATGTGTCATGTCAGCATAGTATTTGTGTTGGATCAGATGAGATTGTTGGGATCTATAATGAATGCAAACAGATTTGATTTCAACATGTTGGAAGGATAATATCGATGTTCGGCTCAGAATTTTGCTATGGTCATTGCCAAGGGAGAAGTGGCTTCACGAATGGTTGATCTGAGGAATGGTTATGACTTTTTATGTGTTTCATTAATCATTGGCACTATAAGGAAGTGTTGTAATGAGGCTTTATTTGATAAGAGTCTCACTATCGATATTCGATTATTTTGAGCAACTGATGTGATTAGAATTTATTGCTACGAGTGTTTGAGTTATGGGTTATATCATGTAATTGCATTTGAGGTTGCAGATATGGTTTCTTACATCTTGTTCGGGCTTATTCAGTGTATAGATGTGAGGTTCTGATCTTGTGAATGATTTCAGAAGTGGGAGTGTGGTTCTAAGGTTTATGGGCTAGGTTGGATTGTGGAATGACAGTTACATTATGTTATAGGACCTATATGATATAGGGTTACGTGGGATCACCCTCAGGTATGTTCATGGCAAGGTTACTCTACGATTGATGGTTCGGATCAACTCTGGACACGTTCGAGGTCGAATGTATGTTTAAGTGGGGGAGGATATAATGACCTGACCGGTCGTTTTGATCTTTTGCACTTTGCTCGCTAGTTCTTGGGCATGACTAGCCCCTTGTGATGTATTATGACTTATGTAAATCGTCGGTTTTGGTTTTCAGGGAAATCAAAATAGATTTGGAAGAAGAGTTCTCAGTTTGATGCTTAAAATTTGAAAGGTTGACCAAGTTTTGACTTGTTAGTAAATGATCTCAGATTGAAATTTGTATTATTTGGTTAGCTCGGTTAGGTGATTTGGGGCTTAGGAGTGTGATCGGAATGTGTTTTGGTGGTCCGGAGTAGATTTAGAAATGAATTGGCGAAATTGGAATTTTGACTTTTTCGTTTGATAGGTGAGATATTTATATAGGGGTTGGAATAGAATTTTAGAAGTTGCAGTAGGTTCGTTGGGTCATAGGTTATGTGTGTGCAAAATTTTAGGTCATTCAGATGACGTTTGAATGACTTTTTGATCTAAAGCGAAATTCGGAAGTTTTTGGAACCTTAGGCTTGAATCCAATGTTATTTGATTGATTAGACATTGTATTAGGTGTTTCTAAGATTGGTATAAGTTTGGACAGTGGATTTTGACTTGTTTGTCCTTATGATTGAGGTCTCGGGAGCCTCGAGGTGATTTCGGATGGTTGACAGGTGATTTTGAGTTAGGTTTGGCAGCTGAAGTTTTCTTTTGCTGTCATAACCGCACTTGTGGCTAGGGGACCGTAGGTGCGGACTCGCATAAGTAGATCTTGGAGCCGCAGAAGTGGCCAGGAGAGAGGCAGGCTGGGACTGCAGAAGCGAGGTCATGGTCACACCTGCGATTGTGCAGGTGCGGATTTCTTTGCGCATATGCGGCCTTCGAGTTTTAAGTGAATTTTGCAGGTGTGCACCTGGGACTGCAGGTGTGAGTCCGCAGGTGGGACCATCTAACCGCAGGTGCGGTTTTTGTTGGGGCAGAATATGTTTATTTCACCCTTCGCGAGTTTGAGCTGTTTTTCATAAAAATATTCAAACGGGAAGAAGCATTGGAGAGCCAAATGAAGGAAGAATTCAAGAGGGCTTCTTAGAGGTAAGGTCCTTGGTCCCTCAACTCGTTTTTATGATGATTTTTAAGGTTGTAAGCTTGAATTATATGGGAAAATCAGTAGCAAATTGGAAGTTAGGACTTGGAAATTAGAGACCTAAATCTAGGGATTTGAGGGGTCATTTGTAGTCGGATTTTGATGTATTTGATATGTATGAACACGTGAGAGTGTAAGGATTCTAGTTTTGGGATTTGTATCGGATTCTAAGGCATGGGCCTGGTGGTCGATTTTGGTCAATTTCTGGATTCTTGATTTAAATTGGTTATTTTGAGTGGGCTTTGTTCCCTTAGCATATTTTGATGGTATAAATCTATTTTGGATAGATTAGGAGCATCCAGAGGCCGATTTGAGAGGCAAATGCATCATGGACTAGAGGTTGGACCGGATAGAGGCAAGTAATGACTGTAAATACTGTTCTAAGTGTATGAAACCTCATATTTCACATTGTTGTGCTACTTTGGGGTGACGCACACGATAGATGACGAGCATGGGGCCGTGCACCATTGCGGATTGTGACTTGGTCCATCCCGTACGACTATTAAGTCGCGTATTTTACTTTAAAACTATTCGATATTGTTATATTTTGGAAAATATTATTGTGTTTGGGGCTAAATGTCGTGTTTGGGCCTTGTGCCGATTGCTTGGACCCTTATGGGCTTTTACTACTGTTTTACCATACTGTTTTGGTTTAATGTTTACACTCAACCATGTTATGTTCTTACTATTTTTATAACTCGGTTTTATTCACTCCCTTTTATTTCATAAATTATTTTGAGCCGAGTACTTATTTTACTGTCAGCGCGAGGGGCTTGAGTGAGATCTGACTGAGTGAAGCCGAGGGCCTGTGTTGTGAGGATATCATGGGATCAGGCTGCACACCGCAGCATGTAGTACTGATTTGTGATATATGAGAGGTCGATGGCCTGAATTATTATGCCACGAGGTGTCTTGTGATTGATATGATGCCGAGATCCTGTTTGATTATGCCATAAGATGGTTTGTTATTACGCTTGGGCCCCTCCCAGAGTCTATACGCCCCCAGTGAGCGTAGGTACCCAGTATGAGTGATGTGTTGTAGCCCGAGGGGCTATTTTTGTTTCACATTGAATCCCGAGGGGTTGTTCTTGATCCATGTTGCCAGAGTGGCGGTTCTTAATTCGTGTTATGCTCGAGGGGATGTTTACGAGTGATTGTGAGGTAGCCATAGGGGCTGGTTCTGTTGATATTACGCCCGAGGGCGGTTTATGGTACATGTTTTGCTGAAGGGCTGTTTATATTTCTATCATTTTTACTCACTATTTTATCACTCATTTTAAACTATTGAAAGTTGTTTTTAAAGGTTTTACCGAAACTGAGCATGATTTTTTAAGTAAATGATTTCTGTAATGTTTTGGAGATGTACTGCTTTTGTTGTAGCGTTATGACGTGGCTTACGTATTTTCTTACTGCTCAGCTTTTATTTACTTTTATTACTTACTGAGTTGGCGTACTCATATTACTCCCTGCACCTTGTATGTAGATTCAGGTAGTTCTAAACCCAGTAAAGGGTGTTAATTTCTCAGTGGCAGAGTCATTGGAGTTTGCAAGGTAGCTTCCCGATGTTCGTAGCACTGCTTTTCTCCCTCTTGTCTTCCTTAGACTGTATTTAGTACATATTTAGACTCTTCATTGTATTCAGACCTTAGTAGATGCTCGTGACTTGTGACACCCTAATGTCAGGCTTGTGTATTTATTTCTCTCTGATCATTTAAACTTACATTATGAGATATCTGATTAATTAAATGTTTAAAAAAATGATTGTTATTGATTAAATGGTTAATTCGGGAGTTGTGTCGGCTGGCCTAGTTTCAGGATAGGCGCCATCACGACCGTGTCAGGTTTTGGGTCGTGACACCTTATCTAAGCCTTGTTCAGGTAGCACAAAAGAAAGGAAGTATGACAGTAATAAAAAATGAAAGTAATGAACTTATACCTACCAGAACTGTCACAGGAGGGAGAGTTTGTAATGATTATAGGCATCTCAATGATACCACCAGAAAAGATCATTTTCATTTACTATTTATTGATCAAATGATAGAAAAAATTGCAGGATATGGTTTTTACTGTTTTCCTAATGGCTATTCAGGGTATAACAAAATACCAATTACACCTAAAGATCAGGACAGAACAACTTTCACATGTCCTCATGGAACATATGCCTATAGGAGAATGCCATTTGGTCTATGCAATTCCCCTGCTACATTTGAACGTTGCACGTCAGTAATTTTTTCTGACATGACTAAAAAATTTCTTGAAATTTTCAGGGATTATTTTACACTCTTTAGAAAAACATTTGAGGATTGTCTTCACCACTTGACCTTAGTTCTTAAGAGATGTGAAGAGACAAAATTGATTTTTAATTGGGGAAAATGTCATTTTATGGTTACTAAGTTGACAAGGCTAAAATTGATCTTATAGTAGAATTACGCCCTCCCACAACTGTTAAAGGTATTAGAAGCTTTCTAGGTCATGCAGGTTTTATAGACGGGTCATAAAAGACTATTCAAAGATTTTAAAACCCTTGATTAATGTTTTGATGAAAGATATTATGTTTGATTTTTCAGGTGATTGTTTAAAAGCATTTGAGACCCTTAAGGAAAAGTTATCAACCACCTTTGTATTTGCGTTCCCATACTGGAATAAACCTTTTGAGGTCATGTGTGATGCTAGTGATACAGCTGGAGCTGTTTTAGGCTAGAGAAAGGATAAGATCTTTCGTCCAATTTACTATGCTAGTAGAGCAATGAATGAGGCTCAACTAAATTATGCCACCACAGAAAAAGAGTTACTTGTAGTAGTATTAGCTTTTGATAAGTTTTGATCTTATTTGAGAGGAACCAAGGTAACTATTTTTACTGATCATGCAGCTTTAAAATACCTCTTAACAAATAAAGATGCTTGACCTAGATTGTTAAGATGGATTTTATTCTATGAGAATTTGACCTTGATATAAAAGACAAAAAAGGAACAGAGAATCAAGTAGCTGATCATTTGTCTAGATTAGAAAATCCCCCCCCCCCCAAGTTTATCGAAATAAAGGAAGAATTTCCTGATAAACATATTTTCTCAGTTAACTCAATTGTGACTCAACCACCCTGGTTTGCAGATATTGCAAACTACTTGGTTGGAAAGTGGACACCCCAAGATCTCTCTTACCAGCAAAGAAAAAAGCTTATATCTGATGCAAAGTATTATTTGTGG
>MU731792.1:60702-86916 GCA_026770625.1 Nicotiana glauca
ACTGCACTTTAATTCAGTTCTGTAATGATATCTGGGTGTAAGCATTGCCTAGAGTTCTTGAAACTCCTTGGAACTTTGACACACTCCAAATAAGAGAAAGGCTTTGGAATTTGATCCCGGCAGTTGGTTCGTATCATATATTTAGACTTTGGGTCTGAATTAGGCTCCTTGGATGTAGCTTAAAAGCTCTAATGTAATTTTTTTTTCTGTTTGATTCATTTGGTCTAAAATAAATTTGTAATAACTTATGGGGTTTTAGTAACAAGGGGAGGGTTATTTATGTATGCTTAAGGGTAGATATCCTGCCTATAGGAGTTTTCTTTGATTTTCTGCACCTTCATATATAGAAATCATGCTCATAGGAATTCTACACTTTCATATATAGAAATCATGCTCATAGGAATTCTACACTTTCCTATACAGAAATCATGTTAATAGGAATTCTGCACTATCATATTTAGAAACCATGCTTATAAGAACTCTATATATCATATAAATATCCTGCTCATAAGAATTTTGCATATAGAGACCATGTCTTTAAGATTCTGCATTTTTGCATCTATCATTAGGCAAACAGTTATAGGTCAAATAATAATCAATTGCATCCTAGATACCATGCTTGTAAGATTTCTGCACTCCTGCTACGCTTGTAAAAAATGTTTAAAATTAACGACGCTAGAAAGCATGCCTGTAGGAACTATTAGAAAATCTGAATCACTCGTTTTAAGATTAGTCTGTCAGTAGTAACCAACTGAAGAACTCGTATCATTCTGTTAAAACTGGCAACTTTCTGTAATCAGTTTACCTCTTATTTTCTGAAACCAGTAGATATTATGTCTACAAGTTTCACCTAGGCAAGCCTTATGGTAAAAGTTGTAACTGCATCACTCTTAAATAATTGCATCAAGGTGGACCTAATGCGGATTTCTTGTCAAAAAAATATGGGTTGAACCATTCCGCTTAATGTTTAAGTTTAATTTGGACCTAATCAGTATATGTAAGGCGTGCTAAACTACATGATTTCTGCGATTCTGAGGAGGCTTATTTGAGCTTTTAATTGTTATGTGTACCCCATAACTGTCCTACGTATTTTGTTTGACGCATTAGAATTTTTACCTTTCTGAACTCCTAAAAAAGCCCAAAAATTCCTTCCTTTTGATAGGACAAGAAGTCCCAAATTCCTCCGGGACTGATAGGATTGCGACGGGTAGTATGCTATGGGTAACGATACTATTTCGCTCTTAATACCTTAACGGGGTGGGAAAGGGTAGATATGGATATGATGACCACGCGATAACACCACGTGTATAAACGGTTACCGGGTGTTGTGTGGGGTGATCCATATTATGTATAAACCTAGCACCCCTTCCCTTATTTTTCCATTTTATTTTTTCGCCAAACTTCAGCTTTTAAACTGCTTTTAACTTGCAGCAACTATGTAAAGTTTTCTCTTTTTACTCTTTTATTCAAGATTTTAAAACTGCTTCCTCAATCAAAATTCAGTTTCTTTAACTTCCTTAATCCCTTGCAACCATTATGTGAAAATACATCTTTGTATTTGTAATTCTTATTTGTCTACTTATTGTTTGCATTTAAAGTCACAACATAGCATGGCTGGGAACCACACTAGTGGATCTTTAGGTGTGCCTAACACCTTCCCCTCGAGATAATGTCTAGCCCTTACCCGAACTCTGGTTTTCAAATTCAAATCCCTTAGTGTCCTAATGTACTTAATCATTAGGTGGCGACTCTTCAATCCCAAAAACCTAATTCCCAAATGGGAATAGAGTTGTCTTCCCGAATGTCCTAAACCCGATCTCGCTCTAGAGAAAAAAGGGGCATCGACAGCATGTCGACTCTGCTGGGGATGTCTTCAGGCTTCTACCACTGCATGTTATATGTGACTTTACTATTTTCTTTATCGATTTGTTTAATGCCTTTATTTGAAACTGACTTGTCTTTTTGTTTCTTTTTTCTTTAATGCTTTCATTTACTAGTTTCCTTCAATACTGTTGTAATTTTGAGCAATTATTGTAATCATTATGAATGTGAAAATACATGACAATTTGTTTCATTCTTGTAATCGCATCTTCAACATCATATTCCACTCGTGACAAACAAATACCATGGCAATGTTTGATGAGTTGTTACACTCTTCCAATATTATTACCCCCTAAATTTTTGCAAAGGCATATTTGCGGTAAAACTAGTCAATTAGCGGAGCAGTCGACGGTTCCGTGCCTTTCCCTGTTGAGTTGTCCGCTCAACAATACCGGTCTAGCACACCATAGAAACCTTATTCTATTTTATTGTACGTGCATCACTGTCAAACCTAGTCGAGTCAGTTATGCTGTCCACACAATGACTCTTTAAGATAGACTTACCCAAAGTCCACTGTGTTCCCCTGGGACCCAAACGGACAACACCATACTCTGTGCATTTATTTGGAGAACTAAATGTTGTTTATGCCAATTATTGATTTAAATAATCAATTCCGGCGGGGGTGAGGGACTAACGCTTTGTTTTGCAGGAAATGAGACACAAAATCCCCAGATTCGGCATAGTAACCAATATTCACCCAAGGTTGATAAGATGGTGGTAGGACCTTCATTCCAGTGATCGGACTCTTGTCTGCAAGTATTTGGGAAACTTACCCTCTCTTTTGGAAATTCGGCCGCACAACAAAATCATAGAGGCTGCGACCTTATTCTAGGACAGTGATAGATCAGTATTTCGATTTGGGGACCTTGAAATGATGCCATTGCTCGAGGAAATAGGTGGGTTAGCCGGTATTCTTTGGGAGACTCCAGGTTTACTCATGCCAGAAAACCGCAAGGGTAAGGGTTTCTTCAAAATGATGGGGTTAAAGAAAAATTCATATTTAACTTGTTTGAAGGACTCCTATATTTGTTTTGCCTACCTGTATGAGAGGTACGGTCATTGCAAGTCCTACCACACCTATCAAGATGAATTCACCCTCACATCATTGGGACATATCCACAAGAGAGTTGTCATCTTCATGTTCCACTTCCTGGGAATGATAGTGTTTCCCATGAAGAAGGATAGGATCCATACCAGACTAGCCATGGTCGCAGAGACACTAATGGAGGGGATTGAAGGGCAACATTTCAGTATAGTGCCCATGATTAATGCGGAGATCTACCGAGCTTTGGAAAATTGTCAACGAGGGGCCAGTCATTTTGAGGGTTGCAACTTATTACTCCAACTCTGGCTTATTGAACATCTCCAAAAGGGTCTATACCGTCAAGAGCTTCCGTGAAGGCCGTGGAATGAAAATATAGCCTTTTACCATCCCAATAGAATGAACTATATGCCTGACATGTTTGCTCGGTCGGGGGATGCTCGAGGATGGGTAGAGTTGTTTGAAAGCTTGAAAGAAGACAAGGTGCAGTAGATGTTCGAATGGTTCCCCACTGGAGAGTTCATCATCCGCTCTTGGGACGCTCCATTCCTCATACTCATGGGTCTGAGGGGAACTTATCCCTATGTCCCTCTCCGAGTCATGAGGCAGGCAGGGAGAAAGCAAGTCGTACAAAAGGTCGAAAAGATGAGTCATTTCAGGGTTGACTTCCAAGACGACGATAGCCCATACAAATGTCAAGCTCAACACATGTAGAATAGTAAGATCATCCTGGAAAAGGATTCCATAAAGCCTGACAGATATCATGCCGGCTACACCTCATACTATCCAGGTTGGCTAGAAGAAGATCATGCTGGGTTAGGACAGCCCGGGTCTGCTCGAGGTCACAAGGTCATCGACAAAAGGGCTAAGATACAGGTTAAGTACAATCAGTTGCGCAAAAGAATCAGGGAGTGCGAGAGTGAGCATCAGGAGATTCAAGAGGCTAATCAAAAGTTGATCGAGGAATGGAAGGATACGGCTGTCAGAGCCAACAAGTGCCTAGGGAATTTGGAGCGAGGGTTAGTAGAGCTGGAAGGGAAGTTCATCCGGAGAATCGAGAATTGCCAAAACGTCAATGGAAATGAAGAAGGACATTTGGCTAGGGCTAATTTGCTGTTGGGGTTGCGTAAGCTAGTGACACTGTTCGATGGAGCCAAAGATACCGAATCTGGGGAAGGTCCTTCTGGGACCAAATAGTTAGGAGTTTCTTTTCTTTTTTCGCTTTGAAATGTAATAAGGCCAATGGTCATTAGTGATATTTTACTTTATGCAATTTTAGTGTCGTTTTGGGATTCATCTTATTTTTAACAATAAAGTGAGGCATTTAGCATTATAAGTTCTCCAAATCAACTTGTCTCTAGGCCTACATCGGGCACAATGAGGCACCCAATTTAGGACACAACAAAGCATTGCACATCACTGTGTAATGTGAAGACTATTTCATTACCAGGACTTCGATTGACGGAGGATCCATCCTCAACATTTGTCCATTGGCGACCCTCAGAAGATTGGGGAAGAGTCTACATGAAATCAAGGATGGGGCTATCAACGTCAAAGCTTTCAATGGTTCCCAAAGGTCCACTACTGGGGAGATCAGTTTATGTCTACAAACGGGTCCAACTTGGTTCGATTTTGATTTTCAAGTAATAGACATCCCAGCATCATACAACTTACTATTGGGACGACCTTGGATCCACGCTGCTGGAGCTGTAGTATCAACCCTCCCCCAGGAAATGAAGTTTAAATGGAATCACTAAGAGGTGATTATTCATAGTGACGGGAGTAACCCCATATACAGTCACCAAACCATCCCAGCGATCGAAGGGATAAAGAAGCTAGAAGAAGAGACTTACCACCACAGTGAGTGAGTCAACGTCGTGGATAAAGAAAAATGGTAGGATAACAAGATAGAGAGTATACTAAACTAGAGCGGGTATGAACCTGGCAAAGGGCTCGACAAGAACCTCAAGGGAATCACCAAGCCTATCAAACTGAAGAAACATGGCACCACTTTTAGGTTAGGGTATGGATATACTTGGTAGGAATTCAGGAATTGGTCACCACCATGGCGCGGCCCTTACTATCCACTGGAGCACACAATACCCCTCCTGGAGCAGACTTTCCAGTCGATCGACATCATATATGGGTCTGAGGAAGATGAAGCATTAGCCCCAATGAAAAACCTGTTCTTGGAAGATGAAAATATGGACTGTCACGCCATTCTCGAGGAGGAAGGGGAGGAAGGCCCTTCCATACAGACAATGAACCAAGGAGAGCGCCTCAACAATTTGTCCATCAGAACCACCAGGGCCCGGAGAGCTTCGGGGTAGCAAGGCTGAAAAAAGCATTATGCATTAACTTTTAGTTTTTCATTAGTTGATTTCCCTTCAATATTATCTTTAAATTTTTTAAAAGAGCTCCGATTTTCAAAATATTTTTTGGCATTTATCGAAGAATTTCATTTTTTATATAAATCTCGCTCTTATTATTTACTTTTCTTTACACAATATTACTATTACTTATCTTGATGAACCGATGAATGTGACATGCGACGAGATAACGCAAAAAACGGACATAGACTCAGTAGAGGATGAGATAGCAGAAAAGGTCGTTAAAGAGATTGAGGATTTTGAGAATAGACCTAAGTCTAACTTGGATGAAATTGAGGTTATCAACTTGGGGGATACAGAGAATGTCTAGGAAACGCACATCAGTGTTCACCTGTCACCATCAGAAAAGGAAGAGTACACAGAGTTCTTAGAAGAATATGAGGACATATTTGCCTGCTCATACGATGATATGACCGGTCTCAGTACATCTATCATAGCTCACAAACTGCCAACGGATCCGACGTGTCCGCCGGTAAAGCAGATGCTCAGAAAGTTTAAGCCAAACATGAGTCTGAAAATCAAGGAAGAAGTTACCAAACAAGTCAAAGCCAAGGTCCTCAGGGTAGTGGAGTATCCAACATGGTTAGCTAACATTGTGCCAGTGCCGAAGAAGGATGGGAAGGTCAGAGTCTGTGTCGACTACCGGCACCGTAACCGGGCTAGTCCGAAAGATGACTTCCCCTTGCCGAACATACACATCCTAATTGACAATTGCGCCAAGTATGAGTTGCATTCATATGTCGATTTTTTTATGGGTATTATCAGATATGGATGGACGAAGAAGATGCGGAGAAAATGGCTTTCATTACGTCGTGGGGGTTGTATTGTTACAAGATGATACCTTTTGGATTAAGGAATGCTGGGGCCACCTACATGAGGGCCATGACTACTATTTTCCATGACATGATACACAAAGAATCGAGGTATATGTAGATGATGTCATCATTAAATTCAAGAAAGTCACTGACCACGTGGAAGATTTAAGAAAGTTCTTCAATAGATTGAGAAGGTATAACCTGAAACTGAATCCCGCCAAGTGCATTTTCGGGGTTCCAGCTGAAAAATTGCTTGGGTTCATCGTAAGTCGGGGGGAATAGAAATCTATCCGTCAATGGTCAAGGCCATTAAAGAATTACCACCTCCAACGAACAAGAAAGAGGTTATGAGCTTCTTGGGGAGACTCAACTACATCAGCCGGTTCATATCCCAGTCCACCGTCGTTTGTGAACCTATATTTAAGGTGTTGAAGAAGACGCCGCCACTAAATGGACTGATGATTGTCAGAAAGCCTTCAATAGAATCAAGTAATACGTGTCAATGCTGCCAGTTGTGGTTCCGCCCGAACCAGGTAGACCGCTATTGCTCTACCTTGTAGTACTAGATAGAGCATTTGGTTGTGTTTTGGGACAACATGATGAAACAGGGAGAAAGGAGCAATCCATCTACTATCTCGGCAAGAAGTTCACCCCGTACGAGGCTCGGTATTCCCTGCTAGAACGCACCTATTATGCTCTCACTTGGGTAGCTTAGAATTTGAGGCATTATTTCTGTGCCTATACCACTTATCTCATATCAAGGATGGATTCGCTAAAGTATGTCTTCCAGAAGCCCATGCCCATGGGCAAGCTGGCCAAATGGCAAATTCTATTGAGTGAACTTGATATTGTCTACGTGACTTAGAAAAGCGATCAAAGGACAAGCACTAGCTGATCATCTTGCCGAAAACCCCGTGTGCGGAAAGTACGAGCCTCTAAAGACGTATTTTCCCAATGATGAGGTTTCTTTCATAGGAGAAGACATTGCAGAATTCTATGATGACTGGAGAATATTTTTTGACGGAGCAGCAAACTTTAAAGGAGTGGGCATAGGAGCAGTCCTAGTAGCAGAAACAGGGCAACATTATTCGGTGTCCGCCAAACTCAGGTTCCCGTGCACCAACAACATGGACGATTATGAAGCCTACATCTTAGGGCTCAAGCTGGCCATTGATATCAACGTTCAGGAGTTACTAGTGATCGGGGATTCAGACTTTCTCATATATCAGGTTTGAGAAGAATGGGCAACAAAGAATTCCAAAATACTCACATACCTGCATCATGTACAGGAGTTAAGGAAGAGGTTTACAAATACAGAATTCTAGCATGTCCACAGAGTTCAGAATGAGTTCGCTGATGGATTGGCCACTCTATCATCCATGATTCATCATCCAGATAAGAACTTCATTGATTCTATCCCGATAAAAATCTAGGATCAACCTGCTTACTGTGCTCATGTTAAGGAAGAAGCGGACGGAAAACCATGGTTCCATGACATTAAGAAATATCTGTCAATGGGAGAGTATCCAGAACTTGCAAACTCTACACGAAAGCACACACTGCGGAGGTTATTCAATCACTTCTTTCACAGTGGAGGAATCATGTACAGAATGACACCCGATTTGGGATTACTAAGGTATGTCGAGACCAAGGAAGCATCCAGGTTGTTGGAGGAGGTTCATGCAAGGACCTGTGGCCCGCACATGAATGGTTTCGCCTTAGTCAAGAAAATACTCTGAGCTAGTTATTTCTAGATGACTATAGAGATAGACTGCATCCAGTATGTTCGGAAATGCCATCTTTGCCAGATCCATGCAGACATGATAAAGGTACCCCCTAACGATCTCAATGCAACAAGATCACTATGGCCGTTCGCCGCTTGGGGAATGGATGTCATCGGAACTATCGAGCCTGCCACATCAAACGGGCACAGGTTCATTCTAGTGGCAATTGATTACTTCACCAATAGGTTGAAGCAGCATCATATAAGGTGGTAACCAAGAAGGTTGTGGCAGACTTTGTTTGCGATCGTATCATTTGCCGGTTCGGCGTCCCAAAGTCAATCATCACTGACAATGGTTCCAACCTCAATAGTGATCTGGTGAAAGCAACGTGTGAGACATTTAAGATTAAGCACAAGAATTCTACAACCTAAAGACCCCAGATGAATGGAGCTATTGAAGCAGCCAACAAGAACATTAAGAAGATGCTGAGGAAAATGATAGAAAAACACAAGAAGTGACATGAGAAGCTATCATTTGCTCTGTTAGGGTACCGTACCATAGTCCGCACATCAACTGAGGCAATTCCTTATACGCTGGTTTATGGTACTGAGGCAGTAATCCCAGCCGAAGGAGAGATTCCCTCCTTGAGAATTATGCGGGAAGCACAACTTGAAGATGCAGAATGGGTAAAGAGTCGCTACGAGCAGCTATCCCTCATAGACTAGAAAAGACATAATGTCGTTTGCCATGTCAGCTTTATCAGAACAGAATGACCAGAGCCTTCAACAAGAGTGTTAAGCCAAGACGATTCGCGCCAGGGTAGTTAGTACTGAAGAAGATTTTTCTGCACGAAGACGAAGCAAAAGGAAAGTTTTCTCCTAACTGACAAGGTCCAGACATGGTTCACCAGGTTCTAACTGAGGGAGCCCTCATACTCACAGAAATGGATGGAGAAGTCTGGCCAAAGCCGATCAATTTAGATGTAGTGAAGCGATACTTTGTGTGACCATTATGATTCCTTGATGATGTAATTTGAACTACGCCTGACCTGATTCCCGTTTAAGAGGGGATACGTAGGCAGTCTTATGCGTTCGGTCACAATTCAATAAAATTTTCATTTCCCCCGACACTGGAAACTAGGGCAGAATTTTGAGGAGGACCCTCAAAATTCCAAAGTTGATCTTCGCCAATCATCACGAGCAGCCGTCAGAAGCACCAGCCCAGTAAAATGGTGCAGAATTTGAGGAGGACCCTTAAAATTCTGGAACAAAAGAGGTTGCAATATCTTGGAACGTGTCACAGTCATCGGTTCATCTGAAACCATTTTACCTATTATGTATTTACATCATATTTTTATTATTTTGCTAAGTCATGCATGGCTACTATCAAATTTGCTTTGTTTAGCGATGCTACCCCAATGAAAGCAAGAGCCAAGTAGGACAGGAAAAGTCCACGGGAAGGCGAACTAACCTTCCCCCTTTACAATACTCATGATTTATCTTTGAATGCAGGCACCCCAAGACATAAAATCATCATATACAATTACATACTCATGCTTTTTCAAGAATACAACTCTCAGAATCATTGCCTATTTACAAGTGCTATCCGCACACGATATCCCCAGTAGCCATAATGACGCAATCAGCTATTAGCTATCATGTCTCAGCTAAGAGATTTTGTTACTCATCACCTTTATTTATTGCATTGCATAAGGCTACTTTACTGTCTTCCGAGACTAAGCACTGCCTCCATCTGCATTCTTGCATTCCATAAGGCTACTTTTCTGCCTTCCGAGACTAAGCATTGTCTCCATCTGCATTTTTCTCTGCATTGCATAAGGATACCTTTCTGCCTTCCGAGGTTAAGCTCTACCTCCATCCTGCATTTCTTTACATTGCATCAGGCTACCATTCTTCCTTTCGAGGTTAAGCTCTACCTTCATCTGCATTTTTCGCATGGCATAAGGCTACCTTTTTGCCTTCCGAGACTAAGCACTGTCTCCATCTGCATTTTTCACATTGCATAAGGCTACCTTTCTGCCTTCCAAGACTAAACACTGTCTCCATCTGCATTTTTTGCATTGCATAAGGCTACCTTTCTACCTTCCGAGACTAAGCATTGTCTCCGTCTTGCATTTCTCTGCATTGCATAAGGCTACCATTCTGCCATCCGAGGTTAAGCTCTACCTCCATCCTGCATTTCTTTACATTTCATAAGGCTACCATTCTGCCTCCTGAGGTTCAGCTCTACCTCCATCTGCATGGCTGAAATATTGCCAACTTTATTTAAATCTTTGCATCGGCTGAAATATTGCCAACTTTATTTAAATTCTGCACCGGCTGAAATATCGCCAACCTTATTTAAATCTTTATATCGGCTGAAATATCGCCAACTCTATTTAGATCCATCTGCATGGCTGAATGATCGTCAACTTTATTTAAATCTTTACATCGGCTAAAATATCGCCAACTTTATTTAAATCTTTATATCGGTTGAAATATTGCCAACTTTATTTAAATTCCGCACCGGCTGAAATATGGCCAAACTTATTTAAATTTCTATCGGCTGAAATATCGCCATTTGAATTTTTCTCCATGGGCTGAAATATCGCCAGCTTTATTTAAATCTCTATATCGGCTGAAATATCGCCATTTACATATTTCAACATCGGCTAAAACATCGCCTGCTTTATTTAAATTTTTGTCGGCTGAAATATCGCCATTTAGATTTATCCTTCACATCGGCTGAAATACCACCAAATCATGTATTTCATCGGTTGAAATACCGCAAAATCTTGCATTTCATGGGCTGAAATACCGCCAAACCGTCCAAGGGCGTCATTGTTCGGAGGCACCATTATCATAGCCCGAGAACATCATTTCATAGCCTACAAATCCTCTAATATACGCTTCATGTCCTAGGACATCATGTTCTGAGGACATCATCCTAACCGTCCAAAGAAAACATTCATGGTCCAATGGGAACTTGCATTACGTTTAAATTTACGCACAATCTATGTTGGTATTATTCATTTATTGGTACATTATCTAGCAACGGCCATTACAGCAGGAGCGATCTCACCCCTGTTCTCGCAACCCGTCAGTCCCTGACCACCCTTCCCATCCTAAATATTCCGCTCGCCTCTTCGAAAACCTCCATCGGCATACTCCATCGATGTATCCTGAACTACATATGACCTGATTCCTATAAAATCAGGGATATGTAGGTAGCTCAGAAATCAGAGCTCAGTCAAAACCTTTTGCAAGCCGTCTCTCTCGGCCAAAATTGGTCATCATATCTTTACCCGACAACTCTTTCATCCTTCCCGGGTAAAGAGGGGCAGCTGTTGATACCCAATTTTTTCCTATGTATTTTATATGCTCAAAATAGTATATGTATGCATACATAAGCATGCCCAAGAGTTTTGCCATTTTTCCCTAATATTCTAAGATTTGCAAAATCAATTTATTGTGTATTTTAGCAGTACAAAATCACATAATTATTCTTAAAATTACCTTTTTATGTATAATTTATTTTTCATCCTCATATTTACACTAAAATATAATAAAGGTGATTTTTTGCATATTTTTATAAATTTATCTAATATTTTTAAACTAAAATTGCACAAAATTGCAATCATAGCCTATATTACGATTAATGGTATTTTACTAGTATAAAATTATTACCAGTATTTTTAGATTAATGTTTATGTATTATTAATTAGTTCAGTGCTTTTAACTTTTTTAAAAATTATTTTAACTATTTTTATTTAAATTAAAGGGAAGAATTTGGTTATTTAATAAATAGCCATTTCAATTGCAATTGTAGCCTCAATGTAACCCCCAATTACACCCCTAATCAAACAAACCAATTTTATTATAACCCGACCCACACCCTTTCCTATCATCCCCAAACCTGATCCCCATTTAACCCATTTAATCCCAACCGTCGATCTTTTAGATCAACGACTCCCCTCATCCCCTTCCTATTTTAGTTAAAACGACCCCTTTACCCTACCTCATTTTTCACCAACCCCCACCTTTGAAACCCTCCAGTCTATCAAACTCTCTCTAGGGTTCTCAAACCCTAGCCGCCTCTTGCCGTCTCAGACCGGAGATCCACCGGAATCTATGGCCACCAAAGCTATGGGGATCTTACACCCACCCCCTGGTGCTCCTATACACCGGTTTTCTGAAGGTTCAAGGCCTGACCTTGAATATCTCTACCCAGGTTTACTTCGATTTAGGGTTCCACGGACGTCTCCGGCTTTACTCCGGCGTATCATGGTCGTTCGAGCCTGAGTCTAACTTCTCCGGCTTAGATCCACGAGTTTTCCAGGCCTTTCCACTTCTAGGTTTCTTTTGAAACCCTAACCTTTCGAGGTTCTTTAGATTTCTCTAGATCTATCCTAGATCTATCTTTATCTTAAGGTCTCAGACGTTTTCTCAAAAGGTTCTTTCAAAACTTTGCTTTTAAACCTTTCACCTTCTCTGATTTAGGGTTTTTTTTATTTTTAACATGCTCTACTGTGATTCTTGTATGTTTCTTCTACTGTGATCCTTATGTGTTTCTTCTACCATGTTTATTCTACCTTGTCCTTATGAGTTCTTCTACTGTATTTCACATGATTGTTCTTTTATTATGTTTTTCATGAATTTTTTCTACCGGGAAGTACGTGTTAAAGGTCTCAGTTCCGTTGATATTTCTGAACTTATTCTGTTAATATTTTTTGCCTGACTTACTTGTTTTCATCTCTAGATTCGATTAATGGTAAAAACCCTAGAATTTGGGGATCATTCAAGTTTTTGAGGCTACTTGTTAGGTGATTTCTTTGTTTCTTATCTCTGAACATGTTTGATTTCAAACCCTAGTCTCTTCGGACCTATTTGAGTTCCTGAAGTTGTTTCCTCTACTGCTCGACTGAGTTTCAAAATCTTTGTGTCAACTTTGTTTCTTCATACGATTCTAACCTCTTGCTAAACTCGATAAGACCTTTTTACTTGACCTCTTGCATGCTATCTGATATTCCCTCTTCTCTGAGATGACTACCATGTTCCTTTTGTCCTCTACTCACTGATTTTTTATTGCATGACACTCTTCTTTATCTTAAATCCAACCTCGCATGCTTAATGTTTATGCACTCTTTATAAGTTAAATTTCCCTTTCAAAATATCTTTGATTGTGGACTGATTTCAAATCTCTTTGTATAATTCTGATTGCACTCTTGTAATTTATTCTTCCCTTATTGTATTGATTTTCCTTGTTTCTTGGACTTGTTGAAATACTTTCCTTTGAGATTTCAACCCTACCTTTCTACTTAAGTTGATTTGATCCAATTACCTTTATTACAATAGTATGGGATTCTTACAGACCTTTCCTTAATTAAGGTTTAATGAACCTAACCTCTATTACCTATTGTGTACTCGTACTGTGTTGAAAATATTTTCCTTATTTGACATGTTCAACCCTACGTGATTTCTTTTCTTTTTTAACACTTGCATGCTACCGTTTGATTTAATACCTTAATTAAAGGAAGTCTTTGATACTAATTTGATTTTTAATGAACACATATTCCTTTATTATGTCTGAATTATAGCCCTTGCCTTATTTTCTGCCTGTTTCTCACCCTATAAATACCTGTTTTTTCATTAACAAAAAGACAACCAACACTCGAGTCTTTTCTGAACTCACACTCACACACAAAGTATTCTCTCTTGCTATTTGTACTGTGGCTTCTTTGCAATACTTCTGCTCTCTTTTTCTTGTCTCTTTCTGAAACTGGTATGTCTTTTATTTAAAAATTTTCATCATCCCTATATGTTTATTATGTAGTTTCATTCTTTTCTGTGGT
Source organism: Nicotiana glauca (assembly GCA_026770625.1). Taxonomy (NCBI): domain Eukaryota; kingdom Viridiplantae; phylum Streptophyta; class Magnoliopsida; order Solanales; family Solanaceae; genus Nicotiana; species Nicotiana glauca. Next base: position 74,406 of record MU731792.1, read on the forward strand.
TTGTTGTTCATGTTCTTTAACTTATGCTAAGTATTTTTCCTTCTTTGCTTCTGTTCCCATATGAATCCCTACCCTGATCCCTTCTTTGTGCTGAGTTAAAACCTTGGCCTGACAGTATCCTAATTACTGCCCAGGCCATGGCTTGACCTTCAATATGTCCTAACTCACGAATATTTGGCTAGTAGGCTGGTCAGGGGTGTGCTAGCATTCTATGTTGATGGGCATGACCACCAGCCAACCTTGGCATCCCTTAGTTCCCTCTATTGCACTTACACTTGTTCCTAGATTCTAAGTTTTGCTCCCCCCCCCCCCAATGAGCCTTACCTTGGGGCCTTGAGTTCCCTCTGAACTTGGACATTGGAGGGCTGGCCCTTCCTTGCTGCACTTTAATTTAGTTCTGTAATGATATATGGGTGTAAGCATTGTCTGGAGTTCTTGAAACTCCTTGGAACTTTGACACACTCCAGATAAGAGAAAGGCTTTGGAATCTGATCCTGACAGTTGGTTCATATCATATTTTTAGACTTTGGGTTTGAATTAGGCTCCTTGGATGTAGCTTAAAAGCTCTGATGTAATTTTATTTTCTATTTGATTCATTTGGTCTGTAATAAATTTGTAATAACTTATGGGGTTTTAGTACAAAGGGGAGGATTATTTATGTATGCTTAAGGGTAGATATCCTACCTATAGGAGTTTTCTTTGAATTTCTGCACCTTCATATATAAAAATCATGCTCATAGGAATTCTGCACTTTCATATATAGAAATCATGCTCATAGGAATTCTGCACATAGGAATTCTGCACATTCCAATATAGAAATCATGCTCATAGGAATTCTGCACTTTCATATGTAGAAACCATTCTTATAAGAACTCTATATCTCATATAGATATCCTGCTCATAAGAATTATGTATATAGAGACCATGTCTTTAAGATTCTGCATTTTTGCATCTATCATTAGGCAAACAATTATAGGTCACATAATAACAACTGCATCCTACATACCATGCTCGTAGTATTTCCGCACTCCTACTACGCCTGTAAAAAGTATTTAAAATTAACGACGCTAGAAAGCATGCTTATAGAAACTATCAACAAATTCGAATCACTTATTTTAAGATTAGTCTGTCAATAGTAACCAACTGCAGAACTTGTATCATTCTGTTAAAACTGGCAACTTTCTATAATCAGTTTACTTCTTATTTTCTGAAACCAGTAGATATCATGTCTATAAGTTTCACCTAGGCAATCCTTAGGATAAAATCTGTAACTGCATCAGTCTTCAATAATTGCATCCAGGCAGACCTAATGCGGATTTCTTATCTAAATATATAGGTTGAACGAGACCGCTTAACGTTTAAGTTTAATTTGGACCTAATCAGTATATGTAAGGCATGCTAAACTACATGACTTCTGCGATTCTGAGGAGGCTTATTTGAGCTTTTAATTGTTATGTGTACCCCATAACTGTCCTACGTGTTTTGTTTGACGCATTAGAATTTTTACCTTTCTGAACTCCTAAAAAAAGCCCAAAAATTCCTTCCCTTGATAGGACTAGAAGTCCTAAATGCCTCCGGGACTGATAGGATTGGGACAGGTAATAGCATGCTATAGGTAACGATACTATTTTACGCTTAATGCCTTAACGGGTTAGGAAAGGGTAAATATGGCTATGATGACCACGCGATAATACCACGTGGATAAACGGTTACCGGGTGTTGTGGGGGTGATCCATATTATGTATAAACCTAGGACCCCTTCCCTTATTTGTCGATTTTATTTTTTTCCAAACTTCAGCTTTTAAACTGCTTTTAACTTGCAGCAACTATGTAAAAATTTCTCTTTTTACTCTTTTATTCAAGATTTTAAAACTGCTTCCTCTATCAAAATTCAATTTCTTTAACTTCCTTAATCTCTTGCAACCATTATGTGAAAATCCCTCTTTGTATTTGTAATTCTTGTTTTTCTACTTGTTGTTTGCATTTAAAGTCACAACATAGCATGGCCGGAAACCACACTAGTGGATCTTGAGGGATTCCTAACACATTCCCCTCGAGATAATGTTTAGCCCTTACCCGAACCCTGGTTTTCAAATTCAAAACCCTTAGTGTCCTAATGCACTTAATCATTAGGTGGCGACTCTTCAATCCCAAAAACCCAATTCCCAAATGGGAATAGAGTTGTCTTCCCGAATGTCGTAAACCCGATCTCGCTCTAGAGAAAAAGGGCGCGTCTTAATTACTCATGAAATTATCAACTACATAAGGTTGAGAACTAAAGCAGGTCCTAATGTGGCAATAAAGCTGGACATAATGAAGGCATACGACAGACTCTCATGGATGTTTCTTACAAAGCTTCTTAGGAAGATGGGGTTCTCCGAATGGTTTATTAGTCTATTCTTTGGCATTGTGTCCAATAATTGGTATTCAATTCTTGTCAATGACAACATCATGGATTTTTCAAGCCAACTAGAGGAGTAAAACAAGGCGACCCGTTGTCACCTACTCTATTTATCTTGGATGTAGAGGCAATGTCAAGAGGACTTAATGAATTACATGATAATTTGTATTTCTATCGTTCTGGAATGCCGAAGTGGAGCCCCAAGATTGACCTTATTGCATATGCCGATGACACCATCATATTCTCATCCTCAGATGAGAAATCTTTAAGACTAATCATGGATCTACTGAACTCATATGAAGCTGCTTCAGGCCAACTAATAAATAAGTCCAAATAGGCTATATATTTTCACCATTCTTCGAGTGATGAAGTTGTGATCAAGATTGAGAGGGTAACTGGAATATGGAGACAGGAATTTCCATTCACATATCTTGGCTGCCCTATTTTTTACTAAAGGAGAAGAATGGATTTCTATGAAGGTCTAGTCAAGAAAGTAATGGAAAAACTCCAAACTTGGAAAGGCACACTTTTATCCATTGTTGGGAGAGTGAACCCACCTGCTAATGTGATCAACAAGTTGCACAAAATATTTGCAAGGTTCTTCTAGAGCAGTTCTGTAGAGGTAAGAGCAAGACACTGGGCTTCATGGGACTCCTTATGCTTTCCTAAGGAAGAAGGAGGAGTTGGATTTCGATCTTTACATGACATCTCCAAGGCACTTTTCTGTAGACTGTGGTGGAATTTTAGGATGAAGCCTTCACTGTGGAGCTCCTTCATCTGTCAAAAATATTGCAAGAAGTCAAATATTATTGTAACACCTTGGAGACATGGATCACATATATTTAATAAGATGTTGGAATACAGAGACCTTTTTGAATATCAAATTCTATGGAAACTAAAAATGGGATCTTCCCTATTTTGGTTTGATAACTGGGCAGGATTGGGGTCTCTATCCTTTGTGGTACCTCGAGAATTTTTTGTTGATGAGAATATTAACAATGTGACTGATGTAGTATCTGAAGGGCAGTGGAATGAGGAACATCTTAGAGAAATTCTTCCTGGTGATTTAACATCTCACATTATAGATAATATTCGATTCCCCACTAACTTTGAGGAATGTGACAAACTAGTTTGGAGTTTAGATACAAGAGGCCAATTCACAGTCAAGAGTGCATGGGAATATTTAAGAAGAAGGAAGGATCCAACTATAATCTTCTCAAATATGTGGGTTCAAGGTTTGCCTTGGAAAATCTCTTTCTTTATGTGGAAACTATGGAAAATGAAATTTCCTCTTGATGATACAATCAGAAGAATGGGGTACTTAATGCCATCAAAATGCTGGTGTTTTACTGTGCCTAATGAAGAGGCACTAAATCATGTGTTTTATCAATCGTACACAGCCTCACGAGTGTGGTCTTATTTTTTCTCTTACGCTGAACTGTCTTTGGAGGGTCTGAGCTTGCACCAAGCAATTGTAAAATGCTGGACTTGGAAAGTGATACCCAGACTCAAACAAATCTTTCTAGCTCTGCCTAGGGTTAATGTATGGGAATTATGGAAAAGACGAAACAACAGTAAACATGGGGATCCTGTGTCAACTAACAGGGTGGTTTTTCAAATATGCATGACTATTCAGTCCCTTATAAAAGTGAGGAAACCTGGAGTTGCACATGTACCATTTAGATGGCCAGACATTCTTAAAATGATAGAGAATTACACTCATAAACTGAAGGTTGACAAAGTACTATGGAAATTTACAATGCAAGGCTGGACAAAAAAAATACAGATGGGGTATCGAGAGTTAACCCTAGGAGGAGTTCAATTGGTTTTTGTTTGAGAAATAAGCATAGAGATCTGTTATTTGCATGTGGCAGAGAAATACAAGAGGTGACAAATATACAAGCAGAAACAATAGCTATCCTTGAGGCATTGAAACATAGCAGGGCTGCAGGCATTCACAACATCTGGGTGGAAACAAACTCAATGCTACTCAAAAATGTGATAGAAAGAGATTGGAAGCCACCTTGGATCATATAGGAAGATGTGAAGGAGATAAGGCAGTTGTTGTCAATAAGCAATGGCAGAATATCGCATATATACCGAGAGGGGAGCATATTAGCTGACCATCTAACAAACTATGCTCTCGATCGAGGGAACTTTGAATGTCACTCCTTCATCCAGCTAGACACACAAGGTAGGAGGCTAATTAACGGGGACAAATTGCAATGCCCTTTCTTGAGAGTAAAGGTGGCGGGACAATAAGAACAAGGATGAAGATTCAAGAAAATAATTTGATCAGAGAGCTAGAAATAATTCACAAACAACATCCTCAAATCCTTATGGAGGAAAGGACATTGATCACTTTTATCACTAGTACTGGGCTCTTACGTGCAGAACTTGATATAAAATACACCCTCCTTCTTACGGTGGTATTAACACATGGTGCTAATACACTACGAGAAGGCAAGCAAATGCGACAAATCAGGAAAACCATTTTTACTAGCATCTCTTTCCTATTTGCAGGTACATATGATTTATTACTATTTAGTTTTGTCAAGAAACTTTCATTGGTGGTATTAATAATGCATTGCATTCATTCCAATGGAAGGAACATGCGACCGGGCAGTAGTACAAGCCATGGAAGCTTAAACAAACAAGAAAATTTTGGTACATTAACTGGGAGACTCAAAATGAAAACAGAAATCTGGGTACTATAGGACAGTCAATGTAACAAGAGCACGAGAGAGGGGCAAAATAAAAGTAAATCATCACGATTCATGAGTGCACTAAACCAATTAGAGTCTAGCTTTACTAAAGTAGAAAAGCAAATATTTATTAAACCAATGGAAGGCCCGACTGCATTGGTTATGCAACAAGCATGTGGGAAAGGGCGAAATTTCGAGGAAAAAATTGGAATACAACAGCTTCCCATGTATTTGGCTATCCTTTTAGAGCACACATGTTACATTGGAAGAATGGAAAATACTGTTTTAATAAAAGAAAAGAAAAAATCGTCACAACAGGGCTACAGGCCTCACAGATACAAAGGTCGTCGGAATGGTTTGATTGTATATGATTTACGTTATTGCACAATAATAACCTTCAGTTTGATCTCAACGGCAACATGTGTATCACGAACGCATGAGTGGTGTCGCATTCGCAAAGAGGAGTGAGGTAGCTGGGAACCCCCAAGTTCTAGGTCTACGCGTTCGCGAGGTAAGGGTCGCATTAGTAAAGGTCAGAGTTTGTAAAACTTCGCGTTTGCGAAGCATTAGTCACGTTTGCAAAGAGTAAAGCTGAGGGGAAGTCTGAGTTGGTCTACACCAATATGAGAGGACAGTCACGTTCGCGAAGAAAGAAATCTGGGCAGACAGTATTAATTTCAAAATCGAGTATTTGAAACCATTTTTCATATTTTGAGCCAGACACAATGGAGTTGGTCGATTCTTGAAGGGGTTTTCGTGGGGTTTATTGGGGTAAGTGATTCTTACTTGGTTTTGGTTAAATTTCATGATCATATCTTTAATTTTATCATCTAATTTGTGATTTGGGGTGAGAAATTGGGGGAAAAGAGGAAGAACTCTGGAGTTAGGATTTTGAGGTTATGAATGAGATTTTGTTATCGGATTTGAATAAATTTAGTTTGGTTGGACTCGTGAGTGAATTGGCTTTCGGGTTTTGTGACTTTTGTTAAATTTCGAGACGTGATCCCGGGGGCCGGGTTGAACCAATTTTAAATTTTTGGGTCTAATTTAGTATTTTCTTGTGGAATTGACCCCTATAGCCTATATTAATTATATTATACTACTTGTGGCTAGATTCGGGACATTCGGAGGCCGACGCATGAGGCAAAGACATTTTGGAGTAGAGTTTCACTCTGATTGAGATAAGTTACAATTATAAATCTAGTCCTAAGAGTATGAAACCCCAAATTTTGTGTCATGTGATTATTTTGGAGGTGACGCACCTGCTAGGTGACGAGCATTTGGGCGTGCACAGAAGGAATTTTGAATTGGTATGTTGTGACGACCCGGCCCATCATCACGTGAGTTACCACCTCGTTTCCCCCTTATTGTGTTGCTTCATGTTTCAATATCGGTATTAGAGCTGAATGAATAGATTTGGGTTGGTTTTGGATGAAAATGAGGCAATTAGCCTCTTAGAAGAAAGGTTTTTTAGAAAAGTCAACCAAAAGTTGACTATGCGGTTAGAGAGCTCGGATGTGAATTTCGATGGTTCGGTTAGCTTCGGGGGATGATTTGTTACTTAGGAGAGTGATCAAAATTGAATTTGGAGGACCGGTGTAGAAATAGGCTTGAATTGGCGAAGTTGGAAATTTGGCGAATTCCGGTTGGTAGGTGAGATTTTGATCTGAGGGTCGAAATGGAATTCCGAGAGTTGCAGTAGCTTCGTTAGGTGATTCTGGATGTCTGCAAATTTTGAGGTCATTTGGACGTCGTTTGGTCGGGTTTTTGATCGAATATGAGTTTCGGAAGTTTTAGTTAAACTTAGGCTTGAATCTGTGGTGAATTGATGATTCTTGTGTTGTTGGACGTGTTTTTATGATTTGAACAAGTTCGTATGGTGTTTTAGAGTAGGTTGGTGCTTTTGGTTGAGGTCCCGGGGGCCTCGGGGTGATTTCGGAAGGTTAAACGGGAATTTTGAAGTATTACATCAGGTCTGCAATTTTAATCTTCTGTTATTTCCGTATCTGCGAAAAAAGGACCGCAGGAGCGGTTCCGCAGATCCAACCAATTGATTGCAGAAGCGGTCATTAATTCCGCAAAAGTGGAAGATTTGGCGCAGAAGTGGTCAAGAAGCCCGCAGAAGCAGTCGCAGTGTGAGTAAGTGAAAAACCGCAGAAGCGGAAGTCGCATAAGCGACAATTGCACCGTAGAAGCGAAAATGTTGGGTGATTAATGAAACTGTGAAGTTCAAATTTCAGAAGTTAGAAAAATATTTTGGGGCTTCAGGAGAGGCGATATTGGGCGATATTTGAGAGATTTCGAAAGGATTCTATCAGGTATGAACTTGTAGCCTCAAATAATGGTGTTATGGTATAAAAAACAAGGATTAAACATGGAAAATTCAAGGAATTTAAGGGTAAAAATGGTGTTTAGGGCTTGAAGCCTAAGAGAGCGTAAATTGATGATTTGACGGGACAAATGGACTCCGATTCTTGTGTATTTTATATGTACGGACTCGTGGTGAGACGAGGATTCCGGAAATGTAAATTTTGCAATTTTTTGAGAAGTGGGCCCGGGGCTCGGGTTTTGCCAACTTCGTATTTTTGGGTGTTTTTCGAGTTCTTTCGACTGGGTTATGTTCCATTAGAATATTTTTACGTATCCCTTATCGTTTTTATCAGATTCTACACGCGAGGAGGTAGATACGAGAGGGAAAGGCGCGGCGAGCTAGATTATCGGCTGGCTAGAGGTGAGTAATACTTGTAAATGATATTCTGAGTGTTTAAAACCCCGAAATTGCACATCTTATTGCTGTGATGAGGTGACTTGCACGTTGGACCTGAGCGTGGGGTAGAGCACCGTTGGGGATCGTGACTTGGTCTATCCCAGTTGTTGGTATTTACCGCGTATTTGCAAATGATTTGTTGTTATCATTATAACTTGGGCTCATTTCCATACTTGGGGCTTATTGCCGATTGTTTGAACTCTTTATGAACTGTCATCACTGTTTCTCTCACTATTTGAAATATTATTTGAACTTACTCCGTGTGATTTACACTATTTTATGAACTCAGCTATATTTTACTCAAACTTGGAGTTTTAACTGATATTTGAACCATCATTTGAGCTGAGTATTACTGTTTTACTGATGCCCGAGGGGCTTTTTGACTATTTTTGGACTGATTGAGGTCGAGGGCCATTTATGAGGGCATGAAGAGTGATGTGAGGAGGCTTTCAGGCCTCGAGTGATATGTGAGGAGTCTTTCAGGCCTCGAGTGTTATGTGAGGAGGCTTTTCGGCCCTGAGTGTATTGAGAGAAGGCTTTCAGGCCTTGTGCTGATATTATTCAGGCTTTTAGGCCTTATTGATAGCGCTTGGGCTAAAGGAGCCCCTGGAAGTTGCACACCCACAGTGAGCGCGGGGTACACCTTTGTAATAGACAGTGGTAATAATGACACTGTCATATGTGTTTCGGTCAGGTAACAATGACTGACCAGTCAGGTAACAATGACACTGAAATGCATTTTGGTCAGGTAACAATGGTTGACCGGTCAGGTAACAATGGCTAACCTTCTTTGTGTATTCTCGTTTATTTGATTCCTTTCAATAGAATGTCTTGCTATGTTTTCATGGATTTCTACCATTTATTTGGCTTTACTGCTTGAGATAGCATTTTCTGTGCCTTTTTGGGATTTTATACTTTCAGTGTTATTTACTTTTATTACCACTGAGTTGGAAGTACTCCCTTTACTCCATGCACCTTGTGTGCAAATCCAGGGTAGCCCAGACCGAGTGATTTTAGTGGATCCAGAGTTCCTTTCGGGAGTATTTGAGGTAGCTGCACGGCGTTCGCAGCCGATGATTCTCCCCTCTATCTTTATCCTTTACTTCCGTATTATCAGTGTTAAACACAACCTTGTAGTAGGATATTATTCTATCATTAGAGGCTCATGGTCGTGACACCGGGTCCTAGTTGGGCTGTTTCGGTACTTTGCCAGATTTTCCATATTTTTATCCTTATTTCAGACTTTGACTTAAATAGCTTTATCTTTACTTGTTTAAATAATTGGGGTAATTGTTATAAATGGTCGGGCTTGCCTAGTAGTATGATGGGCGCCATCGCGACCGGGTTTGGGGTTGTGACAAGTTGGTATCAGAGCCTAGGTTACTTGGTCTCGCGAATCATGAGCCGGTTTAGTAGAGTCTCCCGGATCAGTACGGAGATGTCTGTATTTATCCTCGAGAGGCTGGAGAACCTTTAGGAAAAACTTCCCATTCTTGGAATTCTTATCGTGCGTACTTGATTCAATTTGAGATAACTCTTGAAATTTCCTTCCATACGTCTGTATGCGCACGTGAGCTCTCAATAGTCTATGTGCCTTAATTGCTTATGATTCCCTGATGGCGAGAGGTAATATCCGTGAGTTTATGTTGGGCCAGTCTGGAGGACTTGAGGCCGGATCTTTGCCTATGGCTTGAGCACCGAGGTGCTGATCGTGTGAGCAAGTGTCTTGAACTTCTATGTTCAGTATTGTCCTAATCAGCCAGAATGGCGGGTGGTTATCCATGCGATAAGTATGTTAGTACTACGAGATGTTCCCACGTGTTCTTGGTAGTGGCGAAGGAGTCTGCTAAATAATAGATAAACTGTTAAGTGTTCGTTTCCTATTGTGATCTGTCGTATAGCCCTGAGTTATGGGCGCGTGAAGAATATTTTCATGTCTCTTAGTTGGAAAGTAAAGGACATTTCATGTGGAGGTAGGAGCTCAGACTCATTATATGATGGTGGAAGGTAGGTTGAAATATTGAAATGAGGCGAAGCAAGTGGGATATCTCCTGCGGGGTGTCCTTAAGTGGTATGGCCCTTATGTGTAATTGAAAGGTATTTTATATGTGTTATGATTCGAATAGGTGCAACGCATGTCCATGTATTAATTTTGATAATATAATACATGTTGTATTGGGATTTATTTTGTTGATATACATTGTGATGCTTTGTCGAGTTGTGGGCGTGTTGTTAGGATGGTTTTGGTGATTCTCTGGCAGGCGGATAGGCCCAATTATAAAGGAAACTCTGCCGAAATTTTTGAAAATTTGGGACTTAGTAAAAATTTTGTCGAATAAAGAGTGGGCTTAACTGTTGTGTGAATGAATGGAAGAATTGCAGAAAAGTTAAAATTTTTGATGATTCGTGTCTCCACAAAACTTGTAAATGACTTGAGATTAATCTCACTATAACATTGTGGCATCATTAGAGTAAAAATGCTATGAGTTGTTAAGAGTGCCTTGATATATAGCTTCGAGCCAAGTTGGGGAGGTTGCTATTGATTTGCTGATCGCACTGTTGTGTGCTATGTTGGTTTTGTCTCAAGTATGTTGGCGGATCAGTTCTAGTCGCAGAAATTGAGCCGACAATGGCGCGTTCAAAGGAAAATTTTTACAAAGGTTATATGGTGCTTTCGTAAATGTGAGGAAATACTAGGATGTTTTAAGCTGCTGTTGATAAAGAATGCTCGGTGTATAGAGAAGAAAGATGGTTGTTTGTATCTGTATGAAATCATGTTCTGCGGTGTCAGAGTACTAGTAAGGCACGAGTGGTTCCGTTCATTTAGGGCAGGTGAATTACAGCTGAATAAGAGTGAATGACTCTCGAGAATGGTTTTACTGTGTTCAAGATTTTGCATGTAACAATCAGGTGTCTTAAGTTTTTGTATGTGGCTAGAGACTGTATTTTCATTAGAAGAGATCAAGGCTCGTGGTATGTTATGTTAATTATGGGATTCTATGTATCCGTATTCGGAAGGTAATGGTTATGAATTCAGATTCGCAGGAAGTCCTTCAAGGTAAAGCATTCTGGAATGTGGTATTTCTGAAAAAAAAACGGTTAAGAGGGTATTCAGTGGCCTATGGGTCTTAGACAGTGTGGTTTTATGCGTGAGTCTCGTGTGGTAACCTGAGTTGAGGTATTGTGGTGCTACAACAAGGGAGAATATCAAATTAATGATGAATCAGGAAGGAAATTGGATAAATGGAATAGCTTAATAATAATAAACCGAATCGATATGATAAGGATATGATTAATTCTTTGTATGTGTTCGAGGTAATGAGTTTTACAGGTATTGTGTAGCAAAGCTCTTGAGTGCTGCCAGTTTGCTTAGCTTGGTTTGGATAGAAAGATTCAGTCTTGGCAGATTAGCTTGTGCAATGAGATTGGGAGAGAGAGTTCTTGATGTGTTTTACCGTGGTTTGAAGATGAGTATATTTCCTATGGGTATGCGAAGCATGGAGTGTGTAATGATTTTTCTTCTATATGGGATCATGGAAGTTCTTGACTAGTGAGTGCGTCGATGTCTGCGGCGCAGAAGAGAGATAGAAGTCCTCATGTTATCCTAGTGTGGTATGGTCTATGTGTTATGATATGGAGAACTGAGATTTGCGTGTTCAAGGTTTTGGTTCAGTTCATAATGGGTAGTCATTAAACTCTTGAGCAGCACGGGCAGTTGCAGGTGATTTAAGAACCGACCTTCTGATGATTTAGGAAATGGTACTGCTATTCTAGTGATTTGACGGGAGTATATGTTCAAAAGAAAGGGGCAAGGTAATGTAAACTGATTATACTTTGGTGATTTTGCGGTATTTTCTTGTTGGATCGACTATTGATAATTGATTTGTTGATGGCGCATGGAAATTTTTGAATATCTTTTGTGGTCTGAATGGATACTTGATGTGTGTTATGTATTCGTACGGCGGAGTGTGGGATCAGGCATAGTGATTCATGTGTTATATGTGTTGGAGACTTGAAGTTCTCGTGATCCGACTGTGCAGTGGTTGTAGATCGTGTGTATCGACATCATCTAGCGGTTCTTGGAAATTGAGGTACGAGTGGATCTTTCTTTGCTTGGTATGTTAAATTTGGGTTATGATAGTAGATTGCAGACTGGTTGTGCCAATGTCAGGTTTTCTAGACTAATGTGTTATGGGCTATGTCGGAAAATGCCACAGGTTGTGTAGCAAGGTGCATCGGATTATGTTCTAGCAGGGTAGTTTGTATTCCAGACACCAACGGACGGCTGGCGTGTATTTCTTATTAATTGGGCCTTTGTGGCGGATGTCAGTCAGAGGTTTCTACCATTGGTTCAGTTCCAGAATTGAGGGACTTTTTTGGATGCGTTTCTTGTGGCCGGGAATGAGACTATATGTGTTTATTGTAATGAGCAAATTTGGCTCGATGTGCCTCTCCTTTTGAGAGATATATGTGCGGATCGGGTGGCACGCCGCCAAGGGTATGGTATCTAGATCGGGTGGCACGCCTCCACGGGTATGTTATCTTGATCGGGTTGCACGCCGCAACTGTGTGATGTTAGGAATAGTTTTCTATATGTTACTTTTATGCATTACTTCCTGGTTTCTGAGGAAAGTCCGT